>JAJJMC010019771.1:2612985-2728900 GCA_023531435.1 Papaver californicum
TTAAAGAGTTCTATTAGGTTTAGAACTCTCCCTAGGGTTTGTAGAGCTTATATATATGAAGAGAAGCCAAGAAAAATGAAGAAAAAAAACCTAGAGAAGAAATCAGAGCAATTCCGGCCACTTCCGGTCGCCGCCGGTCACCTGCTGCTGGTCCGGCAGGCGTGTTCTTCATCAGCCACCATCGGAGAAGACGACTCAGCAACATTTATATCTGTTGCTGATTCAAACTGCTCCTGTTGCCTATTCTTTCAACCATTTATTGCTTAGAAACACTTCTGTAACGGCTGAACCCTGTTCTGTGACATTTATAAACGTATCTGTTCAGCTGTTGCACTATTATTTCACCTTGTAATCAACTTTTTGAGCAATGAAAATATCTTTTGAGCAAGTTTTCTTCACCATGGGCTAAGTTTATTTACTGGGATGATGGAGGAGGTTTATCTTTCAATTTTATGTGGTAAGTCTATTTTTAATTAATTAATTATAATTCTTTATTTGTTAAAATTGCATAGTTTCGTAATAGAAAAACGGTTTTCATTCAGTAGTGGTGTTTTTGTTTGATGGGTCATGCTGGGTAGACAACCTATGATGTCCCATGCTTATGATTTACCTCTACTTGTTTGCATAAAACCTATTTTGGCAATATTTGAGCTTAGTTTATTTAAAAGAATTACCCGATTAATCACATAAATTGTTAGAAATAATTGATTCCGGATTCCTGGTTTTCTCCATATTTTATAAAAATCATCTCTAGTTTATTTTCCTGATTTTTATTAGTTTAGATTTAGTCCATTATTTTCTAAAATTATTACCTTCACAAGTTCGAGAATCGAACCTCTTTTTACCACTATATAAAATTACATCACCTTGTTAGTATTCCTGATTATCAATGCTAGCAGCACTCAAGCCATGACCGTGGCACCAACGTGTGCTAGCACCAGTATTGTCCAAATTATGGTCATGGCACCAAAAATGCCAGCGATAATGTTGGTCAGGCCATGGCCACGGCACTAGCATGTGCTAGTAACACCTCAGCCACTCCAATGGCACCTATGTGCACTGTTGTTGCTAGCACAACTTGCATGTTGCAAACATGCTACAAATATGCCAATACCATGTTGCGTTGGCATAAACTTATTGGTGGTTTTATCTTACGACAAATTCTCAATTACTCACGTGCTTTGGTCTAATAGTCCATGACTCCACTAAATCTTACGAGAAATCAAAACATGTTGCATGGGAGAATTCTTCATGAGGTACTTGTCTGGTGGTTTACAACAACATGCGGCGTGGAAACACCCCATGATAAGAAAGTAACGATTAGTGGTGGAAGATTAAAGCAGTTGAAGAGATGATGGAGTAATGGTCTAGAAGTTTCCATAAACTTCCCAAGCACAGCGGGCGTGGCTATACTATTACCTCCACAATCTCTATCTCTCCAACCCTTCACTACCTCCATTACTTACGAGGAAAGCAGTGTGTATTCCTAACTACTATAAATAGACTCCTTCGTCTTTCAGAAAGACAAAACAAGCTTATCATTCTCACAAGCTCTGTTATTCTTCATAGTTCAACACCTTAGCACACAATTCAATACCACTACAATTTCTTCAACTTTCTTTGCTTCCCTCCACTAAGATCAACCCATCTTCTCTCCTTGTGACCGAAGCAGGACGGAACAACTACTTTTATGGTTTAGGCTTGTCCTGTATGATTTTGATTTTCGAACCTAAAGAAAGTACCACAGTGGTGCATTTGTTTTTCCTAGGAGAAATTTTTAGTTACTAACACAATTCTATGAGAAAGTACTTCGATTAGGAGAGCACTATCAAAGTATATAGAATTATGCAAAGGATTCGACAAGCCTTCCACAATCTCTTGTATTACGGGATCTTCATTGTTCATAAAGAACTCCAATGAATTATTTACCTCATGTATATTATGGTCCTCTATCAAACTCTTTAAAAACCAATCTTCGTCAGTTTTACCTCAACCAAAATCTCGGCATTAACGTTATCAATATAATCTTTGGCAAGCTCAATTGGGTCTTCCATGATATTATTCAATTCGGTTTCATTCTCAAATCTTTCGTCATCTTCGATATCAGACTCTTTATCAGGATCTTCGTGGACCTCATACTTTTCATTAGCAAAACGTCGTTTGAATTCCATACGTATGGTACTACTAATTTCTTGGATATTTTCTTTTGGTGCTTCGTCAAATTCCAGTCGATATAGTTTTTTTCGAGAGTTTTCTTATGTTTACACATAATCCACCATTCCTTATAATGGGATCACTAAACCACGACTCTTCTTGTTGAATGGATGAACGATCATAAATACGATTGGGAGTCGGGTAAATTATATTGTCGTAGAGGTCGGTTGGTGCAATGTTATCTCTATTAAGTATTGGATCAATGTGGTCTATTCTATGTTGCATGTCCTTTAATTGATCTAAAATACACATACAACTAAAATGGAGCCAATCAGAAGTATAATTGTCTCACCTTCTTTGTGGTTTTTGACCTACATACCCAGTATAAGGTTATTGGTATATATTTAAATAGCCAAAATATTCTGTAGGATATTGATAAAAACCAAAGGATCGATTCTGATTATATTCCAGGGTTGGTTGGAAGTTATTGAAAGATTGAGAATTACAACTAAATTGATTACCACCATAATATGCCTGATCTTGTGGATCATACATGTTATTTTCGTAAGGAAACATGATGATACACAATGAATAGGAAAAATCTAACTGACATAATGTATATAACCTATTTTTAGAATCTACCTCCCGATTTTGACGGATTACGAATTTCACAAACGAGTTGTTTCCATCAAGAAAACCTAAAAATCTGAAGGAAAAAAACTAAATGAAAAACGTAAAGTAGAATAAAAATAAATCTCAAACAAAACAATTGCCTATTGCTCCCCGACGGTGAATTTGATGTGTTTCATAAGTGCAACAAATTACTTTAGATATTTCTCACTACTACTAACAAGTAACGTAGAGGTAGTAAGGATCAATATGACGAGGAGTTGTGTAATTATTATTTGTTTTCAACTTTTTATGTAACCTGGGGGGTTGTAGAATTATTACAATAAATTATACTCCCTCCGTCTCAGCAAAAGAGTTGTTATCACTTTTTAATTTTAGCCTAAAATACGTTCTTCAATCGATTAGAGTTAACATTTAATCCTTCTCATACCAATAACCCTAAAGTATCTTTGCTCGGTGTAATACTTCGTTACACCTCCATATGTCGACATATATTGCAATCGTTAATAATTGGAAAAAAAATCCCAGCAAATAACCTAATGCTTATCGCTAAGAGATTCAACTTGAGGAAAACATTAATATTTGTGAGACGAGTTATTCATAGGCAAGATATCGTATAATCATGGTGTATTCAACCTAATCCAAGCTTTACTTAAGACTTACTTTAAGAATTGCACCGCTAGTGATCACAAATTGCTACTTGTTGCTATGGAATTTGATAATATTTCCTAAGAATCCTAACTAGATATAGATGTGTTATCAAGCCTATTTAATTTGCATCTTTAAAAAACATGAGAAACATCATATTGCATGAAAACAATCACACACTCGTTATATGTAGTAAAACTTGAACGATAGAAATAGATCTTGAATATTAATAATAATCAGCCATATTGATTCACATAATCAGGGCTTCGGATTACATTCCCAACCAATAAAAGAATGAGCTAATAATGGGTTTACTAAAACCCATGGAAAGTATACAAAAGAAAAAGTGGAATGGTTTCCCCCTAAGAGGAAAACCCTATGTTTTTGTGTAGAATATGTCATCGATATGTGAGGTAGAAGATATTGTAAAAGAGATGATAAAAGATGATTTATTTAAGCCCTATATGTTTCCTTATATAGCTCTCATTACTTATGATTCAAGTATCCTACAATTAGATTTTCTCTTATATGGAAACTCAAGTATAGAAGTGTATGTTCCTGAATCCTGTGTCCAAATGGGTCTAAAAGTCCAAAAGAAACACCAAAAACGAGTTCAAATATAACTTCTCACGTCCAAATAGAAGTTGGGTCATAGACTATTAATGGGTATCGTAAATGCAACAAATTACTCGATATATTTCCCACTAATTAACTAATAATATAGCGGTAGTAAGGATCGTTCCCATAGAAAGCTGTGTAATTGAGATGTTATTTAGATTAAAAAAACTATAATAAAGTAAATACAAAGGGGGGGATTGATTTAATTAACTAAAAGAACAACGAAAAGAAAAATAATAAAGAAAGAAATATGATTAGGGAGTCTTTCACTGTTATCAAACGTTGACTGAATTAGTATACTTATCTATCTTTTTTTAGAATCATTCATCACCAACCGTAGAATATCAGCTAGATCAGTGATATCCCCAAAACTCCTTTTATCACTGGATACAAAAGTTCTCGACTACCATATTATATTCGTCTGAACCACCAAGTAGTAGATCACTCAAGGTTTAACCCAATCGAATGCTTTAGGTTTTGTGAATTTAGGTTGATCCCAGTAGTTAAACTCTTAGATCAAGGTCCACTTGCTGGTATTGTCTTCACTCGCAATTGCTCCATAAAATCCCTCTGCAAGATCTCGTGATTTCTACTTGTGTACGAGTCAATTAAAGATTACTTATCTCATAACTCAATACTAGCATTAAACTGATCAATATAATAATTTGATTTCGCACCCAAAAAATTTACATATCAATCATAAACCCTAGATTTAGTGAAAACAAACGATAATAATTAAAACTCCAAACAAACTTGTATTAACTAATAAAGCTTCACGCTTAGAACATTGAATTCATCCGTAATCAATAAAAACTAGTTACTCATGATACAAGAAGGAAAAAGAAATAGCATGGTTTCCCCTTAAAGGGGTAAACCCTAGAATATGGAATAAATCTCTCTTCTCTTCTTGTATTGTAAAAACCTAGGTCTAAAAATATATATGTGTGTGTAGTGTTGTCCAGATATCCCTCAAAAGTATTAGAAGAGTATCTTAAATAGATATCCCAAGTTGTAGAGGTGCCCGTGCTTGAATCCTGGTCATACTATGTTTTGGAAACTCAAAAATATGTCAAAGCCAAATCTTCACGCTCATTTTCTCGATGGCTCGACCCATCGAGATTTCTTCTTTTCTAGATGGCTTAACCCTCCGAGAAACTTCTGAACTTGTTTTTCTTATAACTTCTTCATAGAATGACCTCGTTTCTTCGTTATCTTCAATATGGTGATGATAAATCCTGAATTTGGATAAGTTCCACTTGGTCTTTGGCTCTTCCTCCTTCACAACACTTTTTTCCTTGCACAATCTAACACTCTGTAGCTCCTTTTGGATGATTCACCTAATAAAAGACATAAACTACAAAACGAACGTAATATACAATAATTCATAAGAAATCTAGTAAATATTGGCATGAAATTGACACTCTAAACATGTAAAATATGCACTTATCAACTACGCGCCTGTCCAACCTAGTCATGTTGTATAAACACGGACTTCAACTTTTTTGGCCTTCTGTGATGGCCAAGTTTTGTTGCAAACTTTCTCGTTCAAAAGTTGAACGAGAATATTTAGAGTTTCTGAATTTTGACATACAAACCTTCTCGCTTTGCTCATAAATTCTTTGTCCGACGTCAGAATGACCTTATTCTTCCTTCGTTGGCTACGTTCTCTTCAAGATAGAGGTTTAAAGTTCTTGATTTGGACAAGTTACACTTGGAATTTGGTCCTTCTTAACTTGTAGACTTTATATCCTTAACAACCATTTCCATATTTTTTGGTTGATTCACCTAACATGACACACAAAATAGAAAACGAACGTAATAACAAGTAATACGAAAGAATTATAAAAAATATAAGTATTGATTTGACACTAAGAATATGTAAATTATGTACTTATCAACAATCATTCTACATATCTAAGTAAGAGTGAAGTTTTATACTAAAAGAACAAAACAACACAAGGAAAAATACATTCATGGTTCCCTATCTTATGAGTAAATGAGGAAGTTGTGTATCAGCAATTTTCAATTTAATCTAGTGTTATGTTATAATACCGTGGATCAAAATAACTTGATCTGACGCCAAAATGAGTAGTTCATTAACCTCAAATCGATGTGATAGCACTGCAAAATAACGCAACACTTTAAATTAAAAACAACTTAAACAGAGAGAGAGAAAGATTCATTGTACAATTCATACATTTTTATTCTTATAATATAACATTTATTCATTATGGAACATATATCTTAAAGCCATTAAATCACATTCACTAATTCATTCTCATGCATTATGGAACTTATGCAGGGAGACACAAAGATTCATTCTGTAATTCATAGATTATCATTATTGCAACACAATTTTCTGGAAATCATCCTAAAATTCATTAAATCACATTCGTTAATTCATTTTCATGCATTTTGAAACTTAAGCATGGAAAGACAAAAATTCATTTTGCAACTCATACATTCTCATTTTTGTAACACAATATTTATTCATCCTTGAACTTATCCTAAAGCCATTAAATCACATTCATTTATTTATCTCATGCATTACAGAACTTCAGAAGGGAGAAACAACATTCCGTAGTCCATACTTTCTTATTCTTGCAATATTTATTCATTCTGGAAATCATCCTAAATCCATTAAGTTATATTCATTTATTCATTGTCATGTATTCTGGAAGTTAAGCAGGGAGGGACAAATATTTATTCTACAATTTAATTTATCATTTTCAAACCTAAGAATGACCAGTCTATAATTGTCACTGAAATTATAGAGCATAATAATGAATAACAAATATTGAACAACGTACTAAGAGTTTACTCACCAATGGAAGTACAGAGGATAATGTCTTGCATATCGATTGTGCTACTTCTGCACCTAATGCCACCAAGCACAAGAAATGAAACTAAAATAAGAAACAAAACTAGGTAGTAACAAAGACAAGAGAAATTATATTATTATGTAACAACAATGACCAAACAAAAGAACAAATACAGGAACAATCCTTATATTGCATTTCTCACTGGTCAATATATATAATATCATTAAAAACCTGAAAAGAATAAATGTATAGATATAGGTCAGTAAGATGACCACTCAAAGGAAAAAATTACCAACATTAATCAATAAGTAAGTATATATGTTAACTCATACTATATGTTAAGAAGAGGAACCGACGCTAAAATAACTTGTCAACATGTGAAGTGAAGGTATTGCACATGTGAAGTGAAGGTACTGCAACTTTACTATAGCTCTAATATTTTTCTATCAAGGTCCTGCAACGCCATACAAGGGAAAAGATAAACTTATTTCAAGAAAATTGATATTGGTTACAAGTTCATTCCCTCGCTTGTACAACACTGCAAGGCCAACACTGTCTAATATGTGGCTAAAATCATAGATGAATACGGTTATGATTCAAAGACACTTACGGATATTTTGTTATTGTATACCTAACCTGCATAGCCTTCTCAAGAAGTTGCAATAAAATCATTTCAATAAACTTCATTACTGAATAATAAGTATAAATTTATCCCAGATCTTAAACAGCTTAGGAAGAACAACACAAATGGTTATCTTTTAACTTATGCACATGTCAAGGTATTGTAATAATACCAAGACTCTAGTATTTCTCTCTCAAGCACCTGCATGGCAATACCAGGGTAGCATATCATGTAAAAGACATATTGATTAGATTATAATATGTAACGAAGAAAACCTGAGATTAAAAAGGTGACTTGCATTCACCCCGTATACATTTGAATGACTCTAATATTTTTCGCAAAACAAAAAGAGTAGTAGTAAGGATCAACCAAACGTGCAGTAAGTGAAGTGGACCTTAATAATGATTGGAAAACTAAGATTAAAATGACTTATCAGTTTTCTGTTTCAGGTGTTCGCATCAATAAATCCTCGCAAAACACAAGAGAATGGTTGTAAGACTCGGCTAAACTTTCATTAAGGAAAGGAGACCATAATAATGATAAGTAACGAAGAAACTCAAATGTACTAAGAGTTTACTCACCAACTGGAATTAAAAAGGTGAGAATAAAGTGTTACTTTTCAGGTTTGGTGTACCAATCTCCATAAGGTGATAATAATTTATGCCAATAGAAACAAGTCACCAACATAGAGTTTTCGGCAAACTTAACAAGTAATACGTTTTCTCTATGAAAACTCTATGTTGTTGAGTTGTTTTTTTGGCACAAAGCATTATCATTCAAATGCATGGCAATTGAATAAGTTTAGGACATATTTGAAGAGATGATAATTTAGATGACGAAACAAACCTGTTATTAAAATGACTTGTCAACTTTCTCCACAGTACGTATATATTCTCAATCTTTAGGTCTTTGTATCAATGAATCCTCACAAAACGGAGAGAATGTTAAGTAAGTAAGTATCAACCAAGAGAAAATAATGATAACAAGGAAAATAATTATTATAAGATTTTACTCACCAATGAAATTAGAGAGGAGAATGTATTAGTTCTCAGGTTATCTGCACCGATTTCCTTCGCTTATAACAAATTTAACAACTAATGCTTCTCCACTCCGAGAACTTTACGGTGGTAGTTTTTTTGTTTTGGCAGATATCAAGTAACGAAACAAATATGGGATTAAAAAGGAATCCTGCAACAACCTCGTGTTCATGGGAATGACTAGAATCATAGATAAAAAAATAATGGTAGTAAGTAAGAATCAACCAAACTTGAAATAGTGGAATGAGGTTGTAACAATGATAAAAAAATATTTAACAAATATTAAAAGTTTACTCACCAACTAGAATATGAGACGATAATGTATTACTAGTCATGTTTGTTGAACCGATCTCCTGAATTTACAGAAAACTTAACAAGTAATACATTTCATCTCCTAAAACTCTATGCTAATGAGTTATTTTTTTTTTAGAAAAAATCATGTAAAAGACATTTGAAGAAATCATTATAGGCAAGGAAACAAACCTGAGATTAAAAGGATATTTGCAGCAACCCTGTGTTCATAGGAATGGCTAGAATCATAGATGAAAGAAAGACACAATTCATATCTTTATGTATACTAATCATGCAAGGCTATTTAAGGGATGGAATAAATTCATTTGACTAAGTTGATTTTGGTTAATAATGAATTTATCACAATGTTTAAACAGCTATGCAGGACCAACTGAGTCTCATTTGAGAAACGTAGAACATAACAAATGCAAAAAACCAAACAACAAACTATAAAAACCAAAAGCAAGAAACATCAAAGAAGAAAAAACCCAAAAATAAACAAATTTTAAATGAAAGAGATCTTCATAATCACAATCAGATACTTGAAATCCTTTATTTGGGTTGTAATCTATTGAGAAAGATTACAATAACCAAAATAAAAAAAATTGTAAAGCAATTAACAATGGAAGCATCGATTTTATTAAGGGTTATTTGTACTTTGGTATCCAAGTTATAACTGAAACCTTAGTTTAGTACTCAGTTCTTTAAAAATTAAAGGTTAATACCAGGACTAACCGTTGACTATCAAGACTTCATATGACCAAATTATTATTACTATATTTTTATAATTATTATTTACTTAATTTCGTAACTATTTTAATAGTTCTTCATTCTTTTTTTTCATCTTTTTCTTTCAAGATCCATATATTTTCTTTCTGAACTATTTTAATAGTTCTCTATATATTTTCCTTCTGGACTATTTAAATTTTCTTTTTCTTAAATTGTATATTTTATTAACTAAAATAAAAGAAAAATTAAAAGAAAAAAAATTGGAAGGTCCAAAAAATAAAGAGAAATGGTTAATGAATAAAGATGTGGTCTTGAAAGATAGATGAAAAAAATATAGACCAATATATAAAATAGTTAATGAATTAGTTAAAGAAAATTACTTAAATAATATAAAAACTTAACTTTGTCAAACGGAAATTCTAACAATCAACTGTTAGTTAAGATACCAACTCCTAATTTTTGAAAAACTAGATACCAAACTAAGTTTTTGATCAAAACCTAGGTACCAAAGTACAAATATCTCATAATCTTTATACACGGATTGTATCTATCTTATATTAGGAGGAAATTCGGTAATTGTTAAACACTTCTAGCTAGCTGAATCATGTTTCACTTCTTTCGGTAGGAATACTAACATGGCAGTACGTACTGGGCGTCAAATTGTAATGAATAAGACTTTCTTTCCCCCAAGAATTGAAACTTTGATCAAAACCATTATCGACTGGTGCAACAACTTTGGTCTGCATCCAGGAATTTGTCATATAAGCTGACAATCCTACAATTGGCATCTCGGTCTTTATTGAATGGCATAAAAGTTCAGTTTTGGTACACAGGTGCCGTTCAACATATCACTCATCTCTATACACTACAACCAGTTGATTCTGAAGAACGCTAAACTGAGAACTTTTGATGTTCCAGAAATGTGGGAATAACACAAACAAAACTTGAAGGACAATATAGGATCCGTCAATATATCAAGAATGGGAAAAGGAAAGCTCTGGAACTGAGCATGAAAGAACAGTAGCATACTAACATGAGAATACCGTTTTACTAAACTAATCGAATAAGAATGAAGTAAGTGTTTCTAAGAATTATTTTACAGGAAAAATCTTACAGCAGTATAAAAAGTACCTGAACTGAATAAAAATTTACAAAAACCAACCTGAATCTGAAAGTAAACAGTTAATCTTTTATGACACTAAACATGTTTTTGATAAGATAGGGAATATAACATGTTTTTGATAAGATAGGGAATCTGAAAGTAAACAGTTCAAGTCATTCCTCGGTTCAATCAACATGTCATTCGGCAGAATTTCAGTCTGGTGATAAGCGACTGCTATTGGCACCACTAGATTTGTTTTTCCCTGAGTATTTCTGTTCCAAGCAAATAGGCAAGTTTTTTGTGTTAAGAAAGTTTCAAAAACTCAACATGATATTGAAAACAGATGAATGGGAAAAATGGCAGTTAGGAAAATCACCTGCTTTCCAAAGTCGAACGGAATGTATTTGTATTTGATCATGTGTAAGATCTGGCGTTTCATTGTAAGAAAAAATAAGACAATCCAGTAGCAAAGTAGTATGGGCCAGAATACGGGTACATCAAACACAGAGAAAAATGTCATGAGAAATGCCACGCAGAATGCCTTTGTGAAGGAATACCTGAGACGCATGTAAAAACAAGTTATTAGATTTCATCACTTACACATTAGAGTTTCAATCATATATTGGCACTATATATCATGTGTTTACATGGTAAGAGAAACCAGATAAGAAAAATCAGTAAGATAAACAATGCTGAAAAGAAAGACACAGCATGTTGGGACACCACTACAAGAACCGAAACCTGAAAATGAAAGGCCCTTGACACGGAAAGCACAATTGATAGTCCTAATAACCACTGCTGAGACTTTATCAACTGATTAAATGTTACGCCTGAACTGCTAACAGCAGTGATACTCAACAAGCAGAACATACTATGACAAACAGGTTCAAGTAAAAGCAAAACTCAGAGATCCAGGTCTGTATATTGCATATGACGTGAACTTCTTTATTAATAATAAAAAAAATCACCCCAGATCAACTTAGTAATGAGGCATTCAAGTGATTTGACAGATTAACTACTAGGTATGTATACCATTTTCCCATTAATTACACAGAATAATCAGAACAAGTGTACAACTCATAGTTGTTTCTTTGACAACAAAGTTGTGCACTGATGTGAGATCTCAGCAGCATTATCGTCGGGGGTCCCAATAACAGATCATTTGTAAACCACTTCCTATACCATCTTCCATATTATCATTTAACACCAGGTAATATCATTTCTATACCACTTCTTCTATTTGGTTAGCTCCATATATCTCGAAAATTCCTCAAAACTTCATGTCCTAGTATGGAATATTGTTACTTTGCTATTCACTGTAAGGGTATCCTAATAGCTCGTCGTTGATAACATTGATAGCTTTATAAAGATTTTCTAATTCCTAATAAATCTTTTAAGAAAATAACCAAACACTAATGGACTGCCCTTTCTTACACAGATCTCATATTCATTTTGATTTCAATTTTCAATTCTAAATAAAAAGAAGGAAACAAAGCAGTTAACTGATTGTAAACAATACAGAATGACCTTAAATATTCAGATAACACAACCTGTATAAAATCATGAAAACAGTTTACAGAGCAAATGTAAGAAATTACCAGAACTTAAACTCGGGAAGGCGACGAATGAAAGGTTTGAATTCATCAGAACCTTTTGTAGGCAATGAGGGACCATCCATTACCTCAAGTTCTGGATCAACTTTTGGTGACAAAAAACCAATCAATAGATTTAAAAGATAGATGCCCAAACCATAAGAGATGATATAAAACCCTTGAACATAATAAACACGTAGAATGTAAATCAACGCAGCAACTAAAGTTCCAATCCATCTTTGAACTGGATGAGGAGTTGATCTATCTAAGTAATACTGAAAAGCCATTGAGAAATCGTGTCTCCACTTTGCCAATGGTGCCATGGCTGATGATGCACCATCACCTTCTCCTCCCTCCATCCAATTAGTTCTTTCAACTATCCTTGCATTCAATCTACAAAAATCATCATACAAACTTTAAGAATCACTCAAATTCAAACTACAAAACCCATATATTGGGTAAAATTGGCAACAAATCAAGTAATTTCCATTGTTCCGTTAATATTAATACCTTTCCTTAGTTCAAGATACCCGGATCTTAACTTACAGATCTTATTTTTTAAAATCCAGAAACAAACCCTAAATTCCCTTTTCAACCGAAAATTTCAAAGATCAAACCCTAAAGAGTACCTGTAAGCAAAATCATTAAAGATCCGGAATAATTTAATTGCATAAATAAAGCCTGAATTGAACAGAAATCTAACTAGAAAAACATCAAATCCTCATTTCAATTGATAACAATGAATATGAGAAGAAATAATAAACAAAAGAAACAAAAAATCAGTGAAGGATTGGAAATGAATGTTTTGCTTACAGAATTATTAGGGTTTGAATCTGAGCAAAGCAAAGCTGATCTTTTACTGAGAAAGAAGAGGAACCGAGAAGGGAATTCAGATATCTTCTCACAGAGTGTGACAAAGTCTATGGTATGGAGTCGTATTGTTCTCGAAAGATGCGAAATCGTATTGTTTTTTCTTTGCCGGGGGTTCGTGTAAACTGGGTGTTTAGGTCTCGGTCACTGTATCTTGGGTAACCTAGTGGTCAGAGATACGGGTAAAAGTGCCCATCCATGTGAATGGTAAAAGAAACTCCTCCACTCCACTGTGATGGGAGGAAATCAATTGGAAGACTCTTCGTTGGTTGGAGAATCGGTGGACAGGATTCTTACTCGTGCCCGCAATTCTGCAAGTTATTATAGCGTAAAAATAAAATTGGTTATCAAACTGATTAGGTCGTCTACGGCAAGCCAGAAATAAAAATACATCTAACGTTGGATTTGGTATAAATGTTAATCAAGTTTGCAAATGCATAAATGAATACCAGCGACGTCTACCCAGTTTGGTTTCTTTTTACATTTCGTCTATTTTGCATAAATGTTTACCCTTGAGGTTATTTTAAAATGCTGGAGGTTTATCTTTAATATCTCTTATTCGCAAAGTAAATAAAAAGGGAACTAGTCCTAATTTGTATTTATGATGTTCTATTTGTGATATATAGCAACTAGAGGAAAGTTATGGTAAAACTTCGTTTAAAACGATGTGGTAGAAAGCAACGTGCGATTTGAAGGATATGATCGGTTGTGGCCACTCCGATTGAACTTTTTGTAAGAGCCACTAACATGTGATGTAAGAAGCCATATGATGTTGTGTGTATGATGGGGTGGATGATAGATATTCACTTTTCTCTCTTTTCCCTTCTCAATTTCACTTTGGCCAAATCCTATGGAATGGACAAATTTTTTTATTTGCCATATCAGGTGGACGAAAAAATATGTTTCTCCGTTATAATAAAACAACCAAAATTTAATAAAATAATATTATATTTAGTTGTGTTTGATGGAATCCTAATTATAATATCTATAAATAAGCTAGAGACAGTCATTATTACTATAGATAAAGACTTTACCGATCAACAAAGTTTCTATTAGACAACAGAGTTTATATCGATCAATAAAGTCTTTGCCGCGATAGGCAATTTGTTTAAACTGCTGGTTTATCCAACCAATTGTCCATTTGTCATGTCCATAGTGACTTAAAATGGATAAATTAGCTGGTTTGCCCATGCCATAGGACTTGGCCATACAGAATCTTCAAGGTGTTATGGTGGGAGATGTTGGGTGCAACAATCAAAAATGAGGAAAATCAAGTTGTTGATACTTAACTCCTTTGTAATGGAAGTGATATGAAACTGATAAACTCCTCAATTCTCCGCAACAACAACATAATATGTAGCAAAGCTTTAAAAACAAAGTGAGTAACGTGTTCAACACGTTGTCCTTCAGACATTAGCGTCATGCTAGCCTTATGATAAATGCATTAATTTACATGTTTTTAGTGTCAATTTTATACTTGTTTTAGTTAGATTTCTCGCATATTACCTTGTTGTAGATGGTGGGTTTTTGTCAAGGGTAAAATAGTAAAATTATGTCTCAAGACTCGAGTCTGAGAAATATTAAACCTTAAAATTCAGCAAAGAGTTCTTAGGCAGGTGCTCATCCCAGCGATCTCTCAGGTGCTCATCCCTGTCTCCTCTCTATACGTATGGCCAAATACATATCCGATCAAAAATTACTGATGAATCAACATTCATTCTTGTACAAAATCATCAGAATGACACTGGTGCTTACTACGACTTTCCCATATATTCTATGATTTTTACATAAAATCTCAAGCTCCTAGATGGATTGCCCACTAGTATTGAGCAATTCGAGTATCATTTGGTGCTATATTCTATAGCTGAATTCCAAAAAATTATCTTATGTCAATATCTATTCTCAACTGAGCAATATTGACTGACTAAAATAGTTATATAG
Source organism: Papaver californicum (assembly GCA_023531435.1). Classification (NCBI taxonomy): domain Eukaryota; kingdom Viridiplantae; phylum Streptophyta; class Magnoliopsida; order Ranunculales; family Papaveraceae; genus Papaver; species Papaver californicum. Next base: position 2,628,042 of record JAJJMC010019771.1, read on the forward strand.
CTTTATATATAGAAGATTATGTAAGAATCTACTTGATTAAAGTACCACGGTTGCGTTTATATTCCAACTCAAAATTGTGCCAAACACAATATTGTAGCTTCTACTAGCTAAGCCCTGCCTCAACCACATTAATCCTTGCTTAAAGAGACAACTAATATGAATTGCATGAAAAGAATTCAATTTAGGGTTTTTAAAACGCTTAAAAATAAGTTTGCAACACTTATAAGTGTCTCAAACGATCAAATAACACTTTCTAACCCTAATTGGAAAAGGAGACGCTGGATTTGAAGTGTTACAAATTTTATAGCACAAATCATATACGTCTTAGTCTCAAGCAAAAATCATGTGCGTCATAATCTTAAACACAAATCTTGTGTGTCTTAGTCTAAACCACAAATCATGTGCGACTTAGTCTAAATATATACCTTCTCTATCTTGGTTAAGACATGGACCTCGTCCGTCTTATTTTGAGCCACAAGACTAATCGGCTTAGGTAAGCACAATACTAATGTGTCTTAGTATTGGCTTCAACACTTGTGCGTCTTAGTACAGTCTCAATACTAAAGCGTCTTAGTGTAGCCTCAATACTAATGCGTCTTAGTACTAACCTCAATACTAATACGTCTTAGTACAAGCGTAAATCATATGCTTTTTAGTCTTGCCAAAAATCTCGTACGTCTTAGTATAACACAATACTTGTGCGTCTTAGTATTAATATAAAACTAATGTGTCTTACTATATTAGTACAAGACTAATGCGCCATAGGTATTTAGCATGATACTAATCCATCTTATACACGGATTTAAACTTTATCCAACTTAGGAGCCCCTAAGCATGTCCGACTTAGGGTTAGCCCAATGTTAATCCGTCTTAGGAATTAGCTCCTAAGCTCATCCACCTTAGCGTTAGCACCTAATGCTTGCCTATTTTGGGTTTGCTTCACATATGCAAGCTTCAAAACCCTAACTTGCCTATCAAAGGCCATACTAGGACTCACTCATATATTTTTATATGTGGTCTCATACACATATATTTTCATGTATAGCTTCGTATACATATTCTCATGCTCAGCAGCATACACTTTTTTCTACAAAACAAGCACGTCAATGCAAAATTGACCAAGTTGAACACACTGTTTCTTATAAATAAAATAAATATATGCTTTAATTTATTTTTGCTAGACTCATCAGGCTAGTCAAGCAAGAGAAGTCTTTAGTCAAGAGAGCAACTAAAAAGGCCTCATTTGACTTAGCATTAATACTGCTTAAATGCTACAAATTACACGAGACATCAAAGATGTCACAAATGGGGGGATATTCACTAGGGTATTGGTCTGGAGGTCTACGGCATGTGGTGCATCAGTGCATCCACTACAAAGAATCTGGAAAGATCGATTAACAGTTGAGTAGAGAAGTGGTAGGTTGAGCAACCGTCCATTCAACCTCAAATAGAGTAGGGAGCAGTTGTCAACACTTTCTCCACTTTCTCCACTTCACCACTACTCAACCATCGACATTTTCTTCTGGATAAGAGGTCAGGTGAACGATTACAATAACTATGATTACAAATATATTTCTCAATCTGTTGAACACAATAACGACACAACAAAACAAGTCAAACTCTGAGACTAGTCTAATACAGCACAATATCGAACAACTCGATCATTCAATCTTCTCACACATAGAGAAATTTTTCATAGCTATTCACACCAATTATATCCTGCAGAGTCTGATACTCTGACCTCAATCCTTCTCTCGCTTCTTGATAAACAAATTTTTCGCCTATTTGTTCCTAATTCTCTATATTGTTAGTACTCGATTGTGTACTTATTATGGTATTTTATGTGTTTGTAGGTATTTTTGAGAAATAAACATTTATGGAAAAATTGGCTCAAAAGTGATAAAGGCACCCAGCAAAAGTGATAAAGGCACCTACAGTTTGGATTAGGGGCACCCTCTTATTTAATTCAAAAATAAAAAATAGAGGGAAAATTTGTTTCGCGTGAAGAGTATCCTGAGTTGGTTTGGATCATAACTTTAAGGGATTTAAGGAGTTGTACGATATCCCAAAGTAAAAAAAACAAGCAAAGCTGGCTTAAACACATCAAGAAGAGGGTTTGTCGCCGTGAAACATGGCTGCAAATGGAATTATCGTCGAAAATAATATTTTTGGATAAAAACGAATTTGAATTGGATTTGAAGAGATTTTCTAGTCCTTATTGATTAAGGAGAGTCTATTAAGTTTTCTGAAACCTATATAAATCGAAGAGAATGAAGAAAAAGCTATTGGGGGAGGCTCGGGAAAAATTCAGGGAAAAACCCACCTGATGCTCGAGGAGGAAGAAGAAGGCAAAAAATACGCCTCAGAACAGTCACAAATAAAGGCTTCACAAAATTGTTGTTCTTTTCAATTCATTTAGCAACAAAAGAACATTCAGGACCGTGGCGACACACAGTCTGCAACGCTTATATTCGTCTTAATTTCTCTGCGTTATTCGTTTTTGATTCTTTTCTTCTTCTCAAGCACTTTTGATCCATGTTTATATCTTTTGAGAGTGTTTTGAGCATTATGAGCTAAAACCAATCACTGGGAAATGGAGGAAGTCATATTTCATGAATTAATGGTAATTATTTTTTATTCTTTATGACTTTTGCATTGGTTTTAAATTGATTTATGATTTTTTTCTAATTAGCTGTGATTTTGTTGTTGGTGTATGCTGCGACTTAAGATATTTTGATGTGCCATGCTTACGATTTACAATTAATGTTTTAGAAATCTACTTTTAGCAAAGAAACAGAGTCAATAAAAGAGCTATAATTGATTAAGAATCATTGTAGAAATCACTCAGAAGTGATTTTGGTGGAATCATGAGTCCCAGTTCTTCCCAATATTATTGTTACAATCTTTTACAAATTTGCTAGTTTAAATCAAAATTAGGTCTAAAATGAATCTTCACAAGTCTCACTGAACGACATTTTTTACCATTTTTTCTAAAACGACCACTTCCCTCACTAAGACCAACCCTTCTCCTTCCTTTTGTGACTGAAGCAAGACTGGAATGACCATGCTTGGTTAGGCCAGGATTGTACATATTTATCTCTCCAATCTAAATAAAGTACTTCAACAGTACAAATGTTTAAGGATTGGACGAATTATCACCTGCTTACCCCATTTTTCCAAATTTACCCTCTTAATTCGTTTTCCCCACAAGCACTTGTATTACTCTTGTTTTAAATTTTATTTGTTTTATTTGGTGAATCATCTCGATAAGAATGGAAATGGCTACAAAAGCGCTAAGAGGCGAAGTACTCCAAGTATTTAGGTGTCTTAAGCCAAGAGAAATGGAAGAAAAGCGAAAAAAATGGGTAAAAAATTTCGAAAACAAATGAGAAACCCAAATGCAAGGATATGAACCTAAAAAATCATGAGTTCTTAAAACCATACTGAAGAGAACTAAGATATGAAGCCAACCCAAAAATAGTGAGGTCATTCTGAGGTCGGACGAAGAAGTTATGAACAAAACAATGAGATGCAAAAGACGGGAAAAAGAAGCATGACGGCTCTAATTACGAGCGTGACAATTCTAGAGGTTTTTCGTGCCGAATGTAGTCAATTTTGGTCCCTAGAGTCGTCAAACTCTTACGACTCTTAGAACTTTTTAGACAACGAATTTGAGTCGTTTTGGGTGTTTAGGGTTGTTAAGGTTGTGGTAAGAGAGTGTGACGACTATGGCAAACGTGAAGAACAAGTTTTGAACGTGTTTTGACTTCTAAAAGGAGAAAACCTGGTCCCATAAGGATTCTAAGCCCTAGATTTCGTAGATACTATATAAAGAGACTCCTAAGATATTAAGAAGACATCTTTAACACTATTTTGTAGGTCTTGGAAAGGAGAATCAACCACAAGAAGAAAATGTTAGGGTTTCGGAGTGGTTCCATTATCGTAACGATTTCATTTATATTTCTCATATATTTAACATGGGTGTTGCTACATCCATGAGTATCTAAACTTCTAATTGATTGAGGATGAATTCAAGATTTCTAAACATGATTGGATTTAATATATGAATATATTTTGAGTTATTCACATGATTATTGTCTGTTTTTACTATGAGGAATGTTTATGATTGATTAATTGATTGTTCTAAGTGGCCAACTAAATCAGTTTCTTGATTAATCTATTGCTAGTAAGGAGTTTGGATATCTGTAATTGTTGATAACTCCTAGACAAGTAGAAAACGTGAGACCTTGCTGATGGATTTCGTGGAACAATCATGTGTAGAAGCAACACTAGAAAGTGGACCTTGCGCTAAGAGTCTAACTACTAGAATCTACATATAAAGTCATAAAAAATAAAACATTTACCAAATTACACTTAGAGTGTGTTACTTCTAGGTGTTTTAGAAGAATAGAATCTGGTATTCGAGCACTTCGGTAACCGGTAACTGAAGGAATTTTGGGAATAACACTGCTCTAGTTGTTATCCTACGGTTGGTAATAATCTGTGATTAATGACGAATAAATGATTATACTAATTCAATGATTGCTTAGTAACGAAGAAGGTGATCATATCTATTTCCATTGCTTACAACTTAATCTTTTGATTGCTTTTTTATTTTCTTTACTCAAAACCTAAAACTAAACCCCCTTGTGACACTTTAAATAACTAAAACACCTCACTCTTCATGGGAACGAACTTGAATATTACTTGTTAATTGAGTGGAAATAAGATCACTAATTTGTTGCACCTACGACACGCATCACCTCACAGGATGGATGCCTCCAGGATAAAATATTGTATCTACTACTAGCACTTTGTAGTATATGCTCGACAATTAAAAAAAAACTTTAGGGAAAATCTCAAAAACTTAAGAAAAATGATATAAAATCATTGTTCTTTTGAACTCTTTAAATTTTAGAGAAACCTTTTCCTTGGATATCTAAATAGGTTGAGAAAAGCTTGTTTATATAACCTCTTGATGTAGCTTAAGAAGCGGAAACTCGTCGATCGATGTGGGACTAAATTTTTTCATTCACAAAAGAAAACAAAAGAAAATCCAAAACATGTAAAGTGACAAATAAGTCAAGATCTCGAACCCTCGCAAGCGGAATATCCTTTTTATTTTAATAAAATCTAAAAAAACTCATTTTTCGCTATTTTTTTCCAACAATCTTCATCGTGAATGAAAAACCTCGGTAAAATATGAAAAACACATAATAGATCTTGGTAAACCCATACCTCAATCCCAAGACTCGACCTAACCGAATGGAAGGATGGACTATGTATGTGTTAAAGTCATACTAGCTATTAGAAAAGTCCTCTACCTCGCACAAAAGTGTGTTGACCCAAGGGTCATGCTATGGATTGCAAAATCATAGTAATATAGAGACCTTTCATCTTTAGTTCTCCATACGTGGGACTAAAGGTTTTGTTCGTTAAAGTGAAAAATAGTGAACCCATAGTGACCCTTAGGTCCTAAGATCCAATATACCAATAATTAAAACACACATACACACTCTTTCTCTCACACACACACACATAAAAATAAATTTCTCTAAATGAACTAAATTTCGATAAAAAACAAAAATCACATAAAAAATGAGAAATACCACTATAGGCAGAGGTGTTCATGAGGTCTTGAACCTTTGCTAAGTGAGAGATTTCCGTGAATAATTATTAGCCGGTGAACGTGATGTCTTGAACTGCCGGACGTTTAGTGAAATCTTGTCGATAACCACCACGTATGATATCTACAAGGTTGATTCCAAGCTCACGCGGTTGTGCTCATTTTGGCCATAAGAAAATTTCCCAGTTTCATGAATGCTCTAGATATTTCGTTCATGTTCTCACAAGAAGTGGCCCACTTCCATATTCATATAGGTGAGTCTATCAAGAGTGTCAAGCTACACCCCACTTTAATCTTCAATTGAAACTATATAACTCATTAAGACTTATTAAAAGTCACCCTTCACATGCAGTCACACTATCACATCAATATACCATCGGGAGGGACATAGAATGTAACTATCTTGATAGTGCATACCTTAATCACCATAAATTAGTCATTTCATTGGATCTTGATCTTGGGATCTCCAGACACTAAGCTTGAGTGTCCTTCATGGAAATTTTATTTTATGAGCTTAAGTCACATCCCCCTTGATTTTTAACTTACTATCTCTCTAGATATCCATTCGCCAAAGGATCCACAAAGTTTTTGTTTGACTTCACAAGTTTATTGTGATTATCTTGACTACAAGTCCAGTTCTCTTGACTTCACCGGTCCATTGAGATTTTATCTCGACTTTACAAGTCGATTGAGATCACTTTATTAAAGAATACTAGCTTACATAGTTATTCCTTATTCAAGTTGTCTAGACTTTGCCATTGTTCATTTACTTTAGACTCACACAGTCAATTAAGTTTAAGCAGTGGTAGCCATAGGCTTCTAAAAAAATATTTTATCCATTCACCTTTCTCTCATGCTTTAATTTAGGCGAGAAAACTTTAATTTCATCCCAGTTGAGTTCTTCATGTCTGTAGGAGTATTTCCAACGACTTATAAACCTTAGGAGGGCACACACATAGGGTAAGACTCTTCAAACTCTGAAATCACAACATTTCTTAAGGTCAGTGCGATATGTATCATTCACATACACAATTTAAAATGTAACTCAAGTACTGAAAATTATGATTATATCATCCCACTAATTCTTTTGGGGTCACAAGTGTAATCACGTTTACAAAACACATTAAACGCAACGAGTTTGACAAAGGTCATTCTCATCAGAATTTCTTTTGGTTCCTTTGATCCTTTAGATCCTGCATGTCAATATCAACTTTATATTAGTGATGTTATTTTTGTCATAGGTGGATGTTGAGAAGATATTTCCTATTAGTGATTTATCCCACTTTGCAGTTTTTGTTATTAGTTCTTTAGTTGTTGCTCTATCAGTGATGGGGGTTGGGTTAAATTTATGGAATCAGGTTGGATAGAAAAAGGCAGACTCATGATTAAGATAAACAAACAAGGACTATCAAAAAACATTTTAGGACAATAATAGACCGACAAGACTTCAAGAAAATACTAAAAAAATCCTATAATTCCAAAAGAGAATGAGATAACTTTTGATAATTGAACCAATTTTTTTTTGTAGCACTTAAAAGTAGTTGAAATAAAGCCAAATAAAGAGAAATATAAAGTCAAAACCTGAGTCTCTAAGTAAAGTGAGAGTCCCAAGGTGTGTTTCCTTAAGATAGTTTGGTGGGTGATTGTAAAATGGATATGACTGCTATAAAGGGTCCGAGACTGAATAGAAAAATATCCCCTCTAGATGGGAGAAGATCCTCTTTAAAAAGTAGTTTTGTCCCTTCTGCTAGAGCTTAAAGAATTCCCAAGGGACCCGTGTATCCGGGTCTCGCTTTTCCCCATAGATACATAAACAAGAGGAAAACTACGTCTATAATAAAGGGTGATGGCTTTAGACCGAGAAAAAAAATAGAATAACAGGGGAATATGTAAGGATTTACTTGAGGCAAGGAATAATTTCCCCTCATTTAAGTAGAAGAGATCTAAAGTGGTGCATTCAATAAAGCATAGGATAAATAGATGTAATATCCTATAAAACTTAGGGGGGGCGGGCTTTTAGCACAACATGCCTAGAGCACACGCATAATAATCGAATGATTCCATCAACGGTTCCAAGAGTATGATGAAAAATATGACTTGTTGAAAATACCTATTAGACCTTATTTCTCATATAAGACCTTCTATACAACAATCTCAGAGAATACCACAATACTTAGATGCTTAGAGTTTGATGCCACTCTTTACTCGCAAGCATGCCGAGTTCACCCAAAATTTTGCAAGGAACCTTTAAAAAAAACATTTTAAAGTCCTTTTCATTCTCCTCCTTCATGAGGAATACATTGTCTTAACTAACAATCTTATTTCCAGGTAATAATGAATGAGAGTGTCAAAAGATATCTTTATCAAGAGACTGTCACTGGTATTTATAGTATCTACAAAAATCTATTTGATTATGAGTTAAGCAACTCATAAAACTTTGAATAGATCTGCCTATTTTGAGGAAACAAAAATACTAATTAAACATATGTTGATGTTTAATAGAGGGAAGATAGAAATATTTAGTTCTTGGACCGTGTCTAGATGTAACAACGTCCTCCTAAATAGGTTCAAAGTCCCATTGATTCAAAAACTAGAAGTCTCCAGGACATTTATAGTACCTTATTCTCCATATTTGTATACTACGGTTTTGATTTCAGCTTGCTACCCGTTCCATAAGAGGCTCAAGCGAAGATTCTACTCCATCAAAGAGGGAGAAAAGAGAGAGGGATATAGATTTATGTTTTTGTTTCTTTAGTTTGTCTCTTTTACTTCTTTAGTTCAAGTTTTTGCTTTTTTAGTCTTAGTTTTAATGGCTTATTGCCGGATTTTAGTTTCTCCATGTTGTTACCGGTCCCTCTTCATCTCTTTGATCATTTATGGTGTTTGTTTGTAAGATTTGGGTCGATTCAAAATGTGTTTATCTGGTTTGAAGATTTTTTCCGGGGACTCTAGATGACAAAGAAATAAGGTTTGGAAAACTGATCAATCACAAAAAAATTGGGCAAATTTCTCATTTTTTTATAAGAATGTATATTTTTAAAGGAATGAATTCTATATAAAAGGTTGGAAAGTACTTCTAACACCATTCATCTCTTATTCATAGATATTATTCGAATACGTAATTTGAATGCTTCAACGATTTTTCGATCTTTCTCTTCTCAGTTTGTTTGTTTGACATATATTATTGAATTTTGATATTTGATGTAAGAGTTTCCCCCTTATAATATTCTAACCGTATTATGATTTTATATAAGCGCAAGGACTATGGAGGTTAAGAGTCTCTTTAAAAATAAAAGACTTGATCAAGTTTAATCAAATTTGGTCAAGTTTGCTCCTACTATGGATAGAGGGAAACCCCCTTTCACCTTAAACTCAATCAAACTCTCGATCAACTGATAGAGGAAGTGAAAGTCTTCACTACACTGCAAACTTCTAGACGTGTGAAATAAACAAAGAAAAAATGGCACTTGGTTTGTCGCATTAAACTAAAGTGAATAAAAACGGCTCATAGTTTGTTGTTTAAGGGTTTTTTTTTTAAAACAAATTATGGGATGACACATTGTCTGACATCCGGAACAAACTTTCAATTTTTAAATATTTTTGAAGTGATTGGGTCCCGCCTATAACAACCTTTATATTTTTTTATTATATTTTTAAATATTTTGTGTCCTGCCATAAAAATATTTATTTATTTATTTTCAAAAGTTTTTGCATACGACAAATGGTTTACCGTATAGTCCTTTCTTTCACTAGCCTACATAATAGCAACCAACCTCTATCATCTAGTTTCTCATTCATTTTGAAAAGGATATACCTTGCTATAAAGCATCACTAGTAATTAAGGATTGTAACTTTGAATCAATCCAGTAATTTCTAAACTTGACTGATCAATACTCTTTTACACCGAAGCCAAAACCGAAACCGAAACCAAAACTAAGCCTTTATTCCCAAACAATTTGGTATAGGTTAGAAATGAAACCCAAGGTATAACCAAGATGTATACGTCAAGGTTCTGGTACGTGGATCGCTGACTTCTATGCGCGTATGTCCATCACCATATCTTTGGATAAGTTCAACCCTTAAAGTCTCATTTCACTGTTTCCTCCCAACTCAATTTTGGTCGCCCTATTCCTCTATTTGTACCTATTACCTTCCTTCTGATTCATGTATGCACTGGTGCCTCGGGAGGCCTTCGATGGAGATGTCCATACCATCTCAGCCGATGTTGACTAAGTTTCTCCCTGATCAGTGTTACCCCAAGTTTATTGCGAATATCCTTGTTTCTAATTTGATCTCGTCTCGTGCAACCACAGGTTCATCACAACATACGCATCTTTATTGCATGAATCTCTCAAATGTGTTGACTTTAGTAGTCCAACATTTTGCGCCATACAACATTGCCGGTATGATCGTCGTCTTATATAGTTTGCCTATGAGTTTCTGTGGAACCTTTCTGTCACACAAAATGCCATTTGTTAGTCTCTACTTCGCACACCCCTCCTGGATCCTATGTCTAACATCCTCGTCTATTCCACAATCGCCTTGAAGCATCGATCCGAAATATCGAAAGGAGTCTTTCCTAGGTACTAGCTTCCCAGCTAAATAAATATCCCCGTATTCGGAAATGGCCTCACTGAATTCGTACTTCATATACTCAGTTTTGGTTCTGCTGAGTCGAAAGCCCTTCGATTCCAGAATCCGTCTCTACAACTTTAGTTGCATAGCGACCCCGATCCTATTCTTATTGATTAGCGCCACATCATATATAAAGAGCATGCACCAGATAAACGCTCCTTGTATATCCCTCGTCACTTGATCCATAACTAGTGCAAAGATATAGGGGCTCAAAGCTGACCCTTAATGTAGTCCTATCTTGATAGAGAAGTCACTAGTCACGCTATTGCATGTTCTGACACTGATCAAAGCGATATCATACATATTTTTGATTAGGGTGTCGTACTTTGTGGGGACTTTCTTTTTTTCGAGAGCCCACCACATTACCTCACGCGACACTTTGTCATATGCTTCTTCCATGTCAATAAATACCAAGTACATATCTTGCTTCTGCACCCGGTACCTCTCCGCGAGTTGTCTTACCAAGTTTGTCGATCTTCCAGGTATAAAACTGAATCGGTTTTCCGAAACGCTTATTCCCCCTGCATGTGATGCTTTATACCTCTATAATTCTCTCACAAAGCTTCATTGTATGACTCATAAGCTTGATTCCTCTATAGTTTGTTCAACTTTGAATATCTTCATTGTTCTTGAAATTTGGCACCATTACGCTTCTCCTTCATTCGTTCGGCATCTTGTTTGAATGAAAAATGCAATTGAAGAGCTTGGTTAACCACGTCACCCATATATCTCCAAGGCGTTTCCATATCTCAATGGGGATGTTATCTGGCCCCAACACCTTCCGTCATTTTGACGTTTTTAACGCATCCTTTACCTCGCCCTCCTGAATACTCCAGATAAATCTTCCATTGGTGCCCTCCGAAGAGGTATCTAGTTCCATCGCACTGATATCATCCTCGCAGTTGTGAAGCTTATCGAAGTATTCTCTCCATCTATTTTTGATCTCCGAATTCTTCGCCAAGAGTCGATTATTCTCGTCTTTGATACATTTAACTTGGTTCAAGTCTATCGTCTTCCTCTCCCGTCTTTGATCAGTATTTTTTTACGCTCTCGTAATAAAAATGTATGTCAAAACTCAAAAGATTCTTTTCACCTTGGTGTTGTCATACAAAAAGCAGCACATGAGCCCTTTTTAGGCTGAGTTTGGTACTGCTTTTTTTTCTTCCAAAAAGCACTTTGAAAACATATATAGTAATATTTTTTCATCTTAGTGTTTGGTAAAGTTTTCGTAAAGCGCTTTTCATGCAAAACACTTCCAAAATTCTCCAACTTTTAAAAGCTAGAAAGGAGAAGCCTTTAAAAGCTCTTAAAGCAAAATTGTGGTCCCACCTTATTTTCATATCTGATTTTTCTTTTTTATCCCTATTTTATTTTATAAATGACAAAAATTATCCTTTGATCTATGTACCACTAATCCACCATATATTTAATTTCCTTAAAGATTATTATTGTTCTTTTTCAAACTATTTATTATATATCGTCTCAATAATTTTTTTTAATTTATCAATAATAAAAATAAGAGAAAATATTTTGTTTGATTTTTTGTTTGCAAACTATATGTACAATAAAAAATAAAAAATAAAAATAATATTTTTTAACAATAACAATAATAATAATTTGAAGTAAATTTATATTATATAAATATTTAATAACTAAAATTATTTATTTTTAAATTAAATAAACTAAAATAAAACTATTTTCAAATATTTTTTTTTTTTCATTTGGTACAGCAACAATAGTTGAACTTGATATTTTAACAAACACAATTTAATCACTCTTTTTTAATCAGCTTGTTGATGGTGAGTTTTTGACAAGGGAGAAAATAGTAATATTGTTTTTGCCTAGCTGCAGAAGCATGAAATAAATATGAATACATACTCTTATCCTACATTCTGCAATAAAATCGAAAAGGGATATTCAGCTCTTGGCTAAATTAGCCCTGTAGCTCTTTTGCATATATATACACCATAGATATTTCAGAGCTATGCTCAACTAAATCCTCGTTATTACATGTGCGTTCATGCAAACTATTTGCATTAACCAGAAGTATATTGATTATACAAAATCGCGAACATTCAGAATAGAAGTTATGCAAAATCTGAACAAAAACGCTAATTAGATGCATATCATCTAATTGCAGAGTCGTATCAAGCATTTTCAAGTTGTAAACTTCCACAGCTGAATCTCTTGAATATGTAATTTATGCACTGCATAAAGTTGAGCATAATTGCTAAAAAATTTCAAGTCGTATCAAGCATTTTCAAGGCTAGCGGCACGTAGGCAATAGCCACGACACCAGCAAGTGATGCGCATCGTTTATACAACAAATTAATTCACTTATTTCCACAAAATTAACTAGTAATATAATGGCAAGGAGTTCGTTCCTACGAAGAGCAGTGAGTTTCTAGTTGTTATAAGGTAACCAAAAAGGGGGGGTTTTAGATTTAAAACAAAGTACATAGTAAACGAAATAGTAAAGATTGATTTAAAATAATAAGAAGATAGACTAAGGAATCCTTCGCCGTCACTAAACTGAAATTTAATCCACACAAGTCTATTTCTTGTTGAATTTATATTGTTACTAACCGTAGAATAACAATAAGCTCTGCTACCCCCCGGAATTTCTTATTTCACTGGATACGAAAGTGCTCGACTACCAGATTCTATCCAACTAACCCACCAAGAATAAGCTCTCAAGGTGTAAATTAATTGGATTACACTTTGTGAATTAGGTTGATCCTAGCATCAGACGCATAGGCTCGGCCCGCTTACTAGTATTATCTCTATACACAATTGCTTAACATAATCCCTCTGTCAGTTCTTGCAATGTAATACTCTTGTAAAGAGTTAAGTAACAATTATATGTATCATCCAACTCAGAACTAGTAGAAGAAATATTGATTGGTTGATTTAATCGATAAGTTTAAATAACTCATAAATATTCTTAGACAATAAAAATAATAGAGATAAACAACAATAAAAGTAATACTTGAAAGAAACTTGATTTAAAAAATTAAAATTTTATTATCAGAATTTTAAAATCATCAATAATCAAAAAATAAATTAACCAGACATAAATAATACTATTTAAAAATTAAATTAAAAAAAAAACTAAAATTGCAAACCCTGAATAGTCGCAGCCAGCAGCCGTCTTTTGTTTCTCTTTCTGTTTCTCTATATAAAGTTTTTGGTTTCGCTACACAAGGCTATTTATAGGCCACGAACCAAATCTCTTCCCACGCAAAAGTTGGGTTTGATAAGATTAAGAGTCGGTGGGGAGAGTTTTCAGAGTTGAAAACTAAATGCTCTTGATTCGATGCTATACAGAGTAACTTAATAAACTGACTACGGCTCCTGATTGGCTGGGAATTTTAGTGGAACCATATGACCAATGTGTCCTCTTTAGTTGTGGTTGATTATCCAACCTGATATACCACTTTGTAGAAAATTCTTCTATATATCTTTTCCTTCTTTTTCTTGCTCAGAAATCTTCTCCACACCAGCTCATCCCGCCTTTGTTTTCTCGGGTCGAGATCAACCCAACATATCCGCAACTAGCGTGTTTGAGTTAAATTCTAACTGTCTCATATACGCATCCAACAGACTTGACTGCCATGACTGTGTCTCTGCCACCAACCATACCACGAGCTCATGATTTTCACCATAACTCTGCTCGAGTTCACACCATTCATCTACAAAGTCAGAACTCCAACTAAACCACAGCACCACGAACCATCACTCTACCATCAATCTTCATCGAGCCACATATTACCACCACCAATCACGACCAACAACAGAATTACTCATCAAACTTCCAATCATCTTCCATCACCACCCATCTTCAATGGCAGTAGCATCGATCTCTATCAGCACCATCAATGCGTTGCTGTCATTACTATCCATCTATTGGGGATAAAATGATGTTCGCCCGAAGTAACGTCATCAATTACGTCCCGAAGCGACGTCATCACGTCCCGAACCGACGTCACCAATTAGTCCCGAAGCGACGTCATCATCACGTCCCGATCTCGAAGCGACGTCATCACGTCCCGATCCCGAAGCGACGTCATCATTTTCCCGAAGTGACGTCATCAAGTCCGATGCCCAACTTGGACCGAACCCCAACTTGGTCCGAAGCGACGTCATCACGTCCCGAACCGACGTCACCAATTACGTCCCGAAGCAACGTCGTCATCATGTCATTTTCCCGAAGTGACGTCATCACGTCCCGATCCCGAAGCGACGTCATCATGTCCCGATCCCGAAGCGACGTCATCACGTCCCGACCCGAAGCGACGTCATCATTTCCCGAAGTGACGTCATCAATTCTGAACCCCATCTTGGACCGAAGCGACGTCATCATTTTCCCGAAGTGACGTCATCAATCCCGATGCACCAAGTCAATTCCGATATACCAAGTCAATTCCGCACCAACTTTTGGATAAAGGTCATTTTGAAGATAAGGATAATAAGAACACGTGGCGGATCCCGTTGACACATGGCGAAACGTGGTGAATCCTCTACGACACATGGCGAGCTTAGAAAAATCTCCATCGACACGTGGCAAACCTTGATGACATGTGGAGAAGGGTATTTTAGTAATTATCATCTTTTTATCCCTATAAATATAATTTTAGAGAGAAGAAGAGGAGGACTTTTGACCCGATGGAGGCTTCCTCTGCTTCATTCTCAACTGTAACCCAGATATGAATAAAAACTCCAACTTCATTACCCGTGGATGTAGGCTAATCATGGCCGAACCACGTTAAATCTTTTGTGTTATCTTCATTTCCGTCTATCTTTTATTATAATCTTTGGTTGTTTTTTGCCCATGAGAAATTCGGCAGAAACACCATCATCACAGGTTCAATCATCATCACAACTTTAATCAATCACGAGAGTCACAGCCATCTCGAACTTCCATTAATCTTCCTCAAAGAAACGATTTCTGCCATTACCATTCAAACACTGCCAACAGCTCCCAACTTCTCTTCCTTAACTTTGTCACATCAAACCATCAATATTAATGACTGCATCATTCGAACACCATCAATAACAGACTGATAGCTCGAATGGGTTGCAGACACCATCGTTATCACTGTGATCACAACCATCACCAACACTCGATATCACTCATCACCATTCACCATTGCAGTCATCACCGATCAATCATAATGACCATCATCAACTGCCGTCATCAATGGCAACCCCCAAATACTATCTCACACATAACCCATGGCATGTAGTGATCCTTAGAACCTAATGATGCCAACCAAATATCCAAATCCTTCAAATCACAAACCTCTGCCATAAAAGCTCGACCTATTCTTCTGTATTCGAATTATGAAAAAGAAAGAGAAGGGTGATGCCGAGTAATCCTCGTGGTGCCTTTAGCATTATTCAAAAGCTGGCAGCCCTGAGCAAATTAGCAGGTGCCTTTAACGAAATTCAAATTTCATCTGCCCTTTAACGTAAGACGGAGTGCCAATAGTAGTTTTCCTTAAACTGACCATTTTTCCATTGATTCTCGTTTTGCTTATAACTTTCTCATACGAAGTCAGAATGACTTTATTCTTTCGTCTTTGGATTCGTTTCTTTGTTATCTGCGTGATGATGACAAGAAATCATGGATTAGAGAAAGTTATACCTGGTTTTTGGCCTTTCTTTATTTGTAGCATTCTATTAGTTGCTTAATTAAGTG
Source organism: Papaver californicum (assembly GCA_023531435.1). NCBI lineage: Eukaryota > Viridiplantae > Streptophyta > Magnoliopsida > Ranunculales > Papaveraceae > Papaver > Papaver californicum. The sequence continues at coordinate 2,644,004 of JAJJMC010019771.1, forward strand.
TCATTTCAGTTCTTCTAGACGACTCCACATATACTTTTTAAAGATAAATAAATAAAAAGAACGTAATATACAATAATTCATAAGAAATCTAGCAAATAAGTGTATGAAATTGACATTCTAAATATGTAAAATATGCACTTGTCAGCAAGTGCCAGTCCTAGCGAGCCCTAGCCACACTCCCAACACTAATAAGTAGCGCACACATGTTCCAAAGGCCAGGAAAAAGCTAACAAAGCCAATATAATGCGCCAATATAATGCGCCAAACAAGCACCAGGAGTGCTAGCATCAGCACTAGCGCCCCTTTTTCCTATTTTCTTCGCTTTTCTCTTGTGCTTCTGTCACGTCGTCCTCTTCGCATGTGCCAGTGATACTCCTTGCTTGCTTGACCTAGCATCATGCTTGCACCATCACCTAAGCTACAACCATGACATTGGTAGGTGCTAGAAACACCATGGTCAAGCCTGTAACATTTATATGCATCATTGTCTCTAATACAAATTGTATATTGCAAACATACCACAAATATGCCTTTGCCATGCTAAGTTTGCATAGAACTTGCTAATAACATTTTGTTACAACAAAACTCAGAGTCCATGACTCCGCTAACTCTTACGAGAAATCAAAATATATTACATGGGGGGATTCTTCATGGGTATTGGTTTGGTAGTTTACAGCAACATGCGGCATAGCAACACCCCATGATGAGGAAGTTACAAGATAGTGGTAAGGTTGAAGTAGTTTATGGAGTAATGGAGTAATGGTTTCCCGAAAATTCCAAGGTGGTTACACCATTATGCCACAACTTCCATCTCTCCATCTCTCCACTACTTCCACTACTTACAAGGAAATCGTGTGTTCCCAAACTATTATAAATAGGCTACTTAGCCATTTAGAAAAACAGAGCAAGCTTACCATTCTTTACAAGCTTTGTTAGTCTCAATAGTTCCACATCTCTACACACAATTCATCACACTTATTTTCTTCAACTTTCTTTGCTTCCCTCCCCTAAGATCAACCTATTTTCTCTCCTTGTGACCGAAGCAAGACGGAACGGCTACTATCGTGGTTTAGGCTTGTCTTGTACGATTTTGAATTCTGAATCTAAAGAAAGTACTTCAACAGTACATTGTTTTTCCTAAAAGTAATTTTTAAGTATTAACAATTGACGACTACAGTGGGAGATCAATCTCTCGGTCACGAACTCAATTCTTGAACCGTCTGAAAATCAATTCTTCAACCATTCTAAAATGGTGGATCTTAGGTCAGGTTCAGCGACCAATCCCAATTCATGTTCAAAAATAACTTCAAACCCCCGCATTACCAGTGGTGGAGCTCCATAAATCGTTCCTCAAAGCACCACCGCGAAAAACACCACCTTTCCATACCACTGAAGGTGCCAATGACAAGGAGCAAGCATCACCAACTATAGATGATTTGATGAAGCGCCAAGAAAACTTGGCAGAAACTTGGCCCAGAAGGAAGTTTATCTTTCTTAAGACTTTAACAGAGCAGTTATCACCGAAGCAGCGTTATCCTCAAATGAAGAAAGCTAAGAATACAATTGTCGGCAGCGCCAACACGTCAAGAACTAACACCCAAGCAGATGATGAAGTACATGTCATCACCGACCTTGTACCAGAGAGGAGTCAACAACAACAAAACTTTGTCTCTCGTGAAGACTTGGAAAGGCTCCTGCGAAATCATGGAAAGGGAGATTCATCTTCATTCCATCAACACCAACTTACCCGAAAAAATTCAGAGGATTGCACTACCACACGGATATTCATCTCCTCCATTATCATTATATGGTAGCATCGGGAACACGCGAGAACATATTTCTCGATTCTTAGAATTTTTAGGAGTACATGAATATAACCAAGTGGCGCGGCTCAAAGAATTCTCCAAATCTCTTACGGGGAGAGCTTATACCTGGTTTAACAACCTCGCCCCCAACAACATCTCTAGTTGGTCTCATATGGTCAATATTTTTTATAAAAAGTATTTCTTTGTCTCTGGGGAAATCAATCTCTCGGACCTGGGAAGAATGTTCCTTGGGAACAACGAACATCCCAACGAATACCTGAAGAGGTTCAGAACACAAGCTCTCGACTGCCATGACCAGAGCGTAACTAAGAAACAATTGGTTGAGTTTTGCATTAATGGTATGATTCCTGTTTATCGTGCTTTATTATAAAATTTACGATTTCAAACCTTCTTTGGGCTATATGAGGCCGCCAAGAGATCAGCAACAACTGCTCCGGCCTTGCTGGAAAGAATAAGACCCGCCAGAGAAGAAATCCATGGAAACATCTGTGGAAGTAGACGTCTGGTGAACAAACAACATTCTACCTAAAACTCCATAGGTGTTTTCACTGAGGAAGGAGGCAAGAGAAAGGTAGCATATCAATCGGCGTCGCAGACTAAGCACACTGCGTCGACCCTAGCGACGGCCCCAACACAATTTCAAGGACAAGGATCAGTTAAGACTCCGCATCAAACACAATAAACCAAGACAGGTACAATGATCCTAGACTTCCCCTTCCCCATGGAGGAGGTCCTCGAGATGTTGGAATTATGGGTACAAAATGGAGCTATCAAGTTACCGCCTGTGAAACACCCACCAACCGAAGAGGACATGTCAGATCCAAAATATTGTCACTTCCACAGATTTATCAACCATCCACCCAGTGAATGCAATGGTTTAAGGCGTATCTTGAGAGAAAAGATCGATTCAGAAGAGCTATGCCTATGGACTAAAGGTGTCCACAAAGATCCCCTCCCAGTCAGGAGCTTCACTTTTTCTGGACAATCAGTCAAAAAAAGTGTCCAATCTATGATGGAACGCGTATGTGAACTTCTTTACCTATAAAAGGAACAACGCAAGGATATCTTTTCCTCCATCAATCGTGTTGTGCCAGGTAAACATCTACTCTTTGCTGAAAAGGCTACTGTATATCCTGAGCCCACTTTAAAAGATATAGTCATCAAACATGATGAGAAACCTAGATGTGGATTTCTCGCCACTGCATGTCTCAAGGACACTAAGTTTAAACAAACAATAAGCGATGCGGGGACCGCCGTCAATATTATCACCATCAAAACTCTGGGATTTACGGAAATTTCCATACACGAAGTTACGTGCTAGCCGACCGTAATCAAGAATTCTGAAGGGAATTCCAGGAGTGTTTACGGCTACATTACTCTTGAGGTGAAAATGGGTGACACCCGAACACATACCAAGTTTCACAATCAAATTACGATATGATTCTGGGACGTTAGGAGTGCATGAATATAACCAAGTGTTGCGGCTCAAATAATTCTCCAAATCTCTTACGGGGAGAGCTGATACCTGGTACAACAACTTCGCCCCCAACAACATCTCTAGTTAGTCTCATATGGTCAATATTTTTTATAAAAAAGTATTACTTTGTCTCTGGGGAAATCACTCTCGCTGACCTGGGAAGAATGTTCCTTAGGAATAACGAGCATCCCAACGAATACTTGAAGAGGTTCAGAATACAAGCTCTCAACTGTCATGACCAGAACGTAACTGAGAAATAATTGGTGGAGCTTTGCATTAATGTATGATTCATTTTTATCGTACTTTATTAGAAAATTTACGATTTCAAACCTTCTATGAGCTACATGAGGCTGCCAAGAGATCAACAATAACTGCTCCGGTCTTGCTGGAAAAAATAAGACCCGCCAGAAAAGAAAGCCATGGAGACACCCATGGAAGTAGACGTCTGGTGAACAAACAACATTCTGCCCAAAACTCCAAGGGTGCTGTCACTTAGGAAAGATGCAAGAGAAAGGTAGCATCTCAATCGGCGTCGCAGACTAAGCGCGTCACTTCGACCCCAGCACCGGCCCCAATACCAGTTCAAGGACAAGGCTCAGTTAAGACTCCGCATCAAAAACAACAAACCAAGACAGGTACAACGATCCTAGACTTCTCCTTCCCCATGGAGGAGGTTCTCGATCTGTTGGAATTATGGGTACAAAATGGGGCTATCAAGTTACCGCATGTGCAACACCCACCAAACGAATAGGACATGTCAGATCCAAAATACTGTCACTTCCACAGATTTGTCAACCATCCCACTAGTGAATGCAATGGTTTAAGGCGTATCTTCAGAGAAAAGATCGATTCAGAAGAGCTATGCCTGAGGACTGAAGGTGTCCATGAAGATCCCCTCCCAGTCAGGAGCTTCACTCTCTCTGGAGACTCAGTCAACAAAACTGTCCAATCTATGATGGAACGCGTATGTGAACTTCTTTACCTATCAAAGGCACAACACAAGGATATCTTTTCCTCCCTCAATCTTGTTGTGTCAGGTAAACGTCTATTCTTCGCTGAAAAAGTTACTGTATATCCTGAGCCCGCTTCAAAAGATATAGTCACCAGACATGATGAGAAGCCTAGATGTGGATTTCTCGCTACTGCATATCTCAAGGACACTAAGTTTGAACAAACGTTAATCGAAGCGGGAACCGCCGTCAATATCATCACCATCAAAACTCTGAGAGTTGCAGGAATTTCTATACACGAAGCTACTCGCTCACCGACCGTAATCAAGAATTATGAAGGGAATTCCAGGAGTGCTTACGACTACATCACTCTTGAGGTAAAAATGGGTGACACTTGAACACATACCAAGTTTCACATTATCAAAAAGGATTCAAAATACGACATGATTCTGGGATGCCCATGGGTCCGTAGCGACAATATGGGAGCAAGTGTATCCCCTTTACCGGCACGAACACCTACGAGACTCTCAAACAAGCCAGCAAATCCCGAGGATTGCCTATCAGACGATTTTCGTCGTACAATGAATCGGGATGTGAAACAGTTTCCCGGAGAGGACATGACGTCATATATTCGAAGGTTTCGCACACAAGTAAGTCATATCCAACCAACTTCTTTGCAACCAGCGATCCCACGTCCCGTCAAAGCTTGGAGACTTGACCCGGATATCAATCCTACTCTGACTCCGCGATGTGAATGGGAAGTTGATCCTTTTTAAAATTTTATCAAATGGGTATGGATTTTCTCTAATGGAGATGAGAAAATTAGTAACCCGGTTATTCAGAAGACATATCATAAAGATAAGGGGCCTGAACCCAATTCCTTCCATGTAGGAGATACGGTGGGGAAAATTACAGCCTCTCCTGAAGAAGAACCGTATCTTGTCATTGAAAGCTTGATCGGTGGTTACGACAAGCTTGTCAACACTGAAAAGCCAGAAGGAGTGGTTATACATGGTAAGTGGCTTAAAGCTCACTATGTTTAAAGCATTTTACCACTGCTTCACAATATTTCCCTATTTTACGCAATATTTGTAATTCCTCCAAAATATTTGCAATATCTTGCATTCATACTTAGGATTTCAATTTATTAATCAAGCAAAGTCTTGTTTCTTTTTTAAAAAAAATATCCTTGCAAATAATTCAGAAATCTCTACCTACTCAAAATCCCAAAATAAAACCACAAAAAAGCCATGTGTCTCAGAAACCTAAAAAACTTATAAAAATCTAAAAAAATTCCTTAACAACTGGATCCGCACTTCAGCGTATTCCATGACTTCACTAATTCTTACGAGAAATCAAAACATATTACACGGGGGGATTCTTCATAGGTCTTAGTTTGGTGGTTTACAGCAAAATGCGGTGTGGCAACACCCCATGATGAGGAAGTTACAAGATAGTGGTAAGGTTGAAGCAGTTGACGGAGTAAGGGAGTAATGGTTTCCCAAAATTCCAAGGTAGTTATACCATTATCCCACAACTTCCATCTCTCTATCTCTTCACTACCTCCACTATTTACAAGGAAATCGTGTGTTCCCAAATTATTATAAATAGGCTACTTAGCCATTCAGAAAAACAGAACAAGATTACCATTCTTTACAAGCTCTGTTAGTCTCAATAGTTCCATAACTCTACACATAATTCATCGCGCTTATTTCCTTCAACTTTCTTTGCTTCCCACCCCTAAGATCAACCCATTTTCTCTCTTTGTGACCGAAGAAAGACGGAACGGCTACTATCGTTGTTTAGGCTTGTCTTGTACGATTTTGATTTATGAATCTAAAAAAAGTACTTCAACAGTATTTTGTTTTTCTTAGAAGTAATTTAAGTATTAATAATTGGCAACCACAGTGGGAGATAAATCCGTCGGTCACGAATCCAATTCTTGAACCGCCTAAAATCAATTATTCAAACCGTTCTAAAATGGTGGATCTTAGGTCAGGTTCAGCGACCAATCCCAATTCAGGTTCAAAAACCACTTCAAACCCCGACAGCACAAGTAGTGGAGCTCCAGAAATCGTTCCTCAAAGCACCACTGCTGAAAACACCAACACGCCTTTCCGTACCACTGAAGGTGCCAAATACAAGGAGCGAGCATCACGAACTATAGCTGATTTGATGAAGCACCAGGAAACCTTGGTCAAAACTCAAGTAGCCATGTATACTAATGATCGTTTCAGAAAAGTGGTAAAAATGTGTTCGTTCGATGAGGCTTGTGAAGATTCGTTTTAGACCTAATTTTAATTTAAACTAGAAAATAAGTAAAATATTTTAATAATATTGGGAAGAACTGGAACTCAGGATTCCACCAAAATCACTTCTGGATGATTTATACAATGATTCTTTAACAGTTATAGCTCTTTTATTAACTCTGTTTCTTTTCCAAAAGTAGATTTCTAAAACATTAACTGTAAATCACAAGCATGGCACATCAAAAGCTCTTAAGTCCCAGCATACACCATCAAACAAAATCACAACTAATTAAGAAAAATCATAAATCAATGCAAAAATCATTAAGAATCAAAAATAGTTACCATCCATTCATGAAATATGGCTTCCTCCATTCTTCCAGTGGTTGGGTTTAGCTCATCATGCTCAAAACACTCTTAAAATATTGGTACATGGCTCAAAAGTGCTTGGAAAGAAGAAAAGAAGCTAAAAATAATAAAACAAGAATCTGCAACGTTTATAGGCGTTACAGATTAACTGTTGCAATGGAGCTTCAAGATAAATGTTGCAAAGCGAAGATAAACGTTGTTGATAGGTTGAAGAAACCGTTGCAGCTGAAGATAAATGTTGCAAAGACGAAGATATCTGTTGCAAATGGGTTGAAGAAACTGTTAAAGATGAAGATAAACGTTGCATGGCTGAAGATAAACGTTCCAAAACGGTTGAAGAAACCGTTGTTATATTCCTGTTCTTCCCTTCAGCAACAGAACTTTCTTTTTTTCTCTTTTTTTCTTTTCGAGCCTCCCATGCTGATTTTTCTTCCTCCTCTTTAATATTTATAGGTTCCACAAACCCTAACAACTCATCCTTAATCGATAAGGACCCAAAAACCAATCCAAAACAAACTCAGATTCATGTAAATCCGAGTTAGAGAAGGAAACTTTTTTACGGCAAAAACAAAGATTTTCCAGCATGTTTCACGGCTTTAAACTCTTTTAATTTAGGTGTTTCATCCTCTAATGATTGTTGTTTCATGTTGATAAGGTTTAAACTCTTTAAAATCCCCAAAAAAAAATCGCTTTTGAAACACCTCAGTAACACTCATACTTGACAAATTTGTTTCCCGCCAACTTCATATTTGAACCAAAAAGGAGGGTGCTCCAAATCCAAAAGTTGGGTACCTTTATCACATTTTTTGGGTGCCTTTAGTATTTTCCTCTAGGTGCATTTATCATCTTTTTGAGCCAATTTTTCCACAAATATTTATTTCCCAAAAATACCTACAAACACATAAAATAACACAATAAGTACCAAATTGAGTACTAACAAAATAGAGATTTGAGAACAATTTAGACACAAAATTGTGTCTATCAAATACCCCCAAACTTATTATTTGCTAGTCCTCGACCAAATCTAATCTATAAAATAACAATCCTAACTCACTTTCGCAGGCATCACGATTGCATTTAGCGTGTGCAACAAGCCTTTAAACCCATAAGTGTCCCTATTGGACGAGTTTTAGTCTCGTGAGGGTTTACAAGAGGTATACCCACAAAAACTTTACTCAAAACCCTAGTTACTTGTGAACGATTAAGGGTAAACACTAAACAAGCTATTTAGTTGGCATACTAAATTCTTCGGCTGTGGGAATCATTACCTATATGAGTCCAATTGTTGTACACGAGTTTTGCACTAAACATACTAAAATTCATACAAGAAATTAAAACTCTACTTAAGTAGTTGTTCGACCACGATACTCATAATTTATCAAAGTTCAATCACATGGAAAGATTTAGAAGGTGGATATGGAAGTAATGAGTGATGCACATGTTGACTAAGGTGAACGATGTTTCCCATATCTGTTTGAAGGTCACTGCCAGGATGAATCATAATGGATTGAGATACACTCCCACTGGTCTTAATACTAATATCAATATCGACTCAACTGGTATATACAAGGGTCCCAACGATCGATTTATTGAAAATAAAATAATTATTTATATTATTAAATGTACTGACAGCATGATTGGATCAAATTGAATCCAAGCGCATGCTCCTTATCAACATCTTACATGATATTTCTCATGGATCCTGCGTTCCACGCTTGCTTAGGCAATGGAGACAGGGAGAACACATACATATTGCTATCAAAGTGTCAATACTCGATTTTATTTTTTATTTTTATTTTTTAAAATCAAATTCTAAATAATCTCATACACTCTAATCCATCCTGGCAGCGATAAAAATTCGATATTGGTGCCCCACCAAATCACTTAGAGAAATACAAAATTACAAAAATAAAAAACATAAGGTGATATAGTCGAGATAGACTCCGATATATGGTGACAACTATCATGTTATTTCTAAACACCTGAACTATGTCCTTTTATGAATAGACCATTTAACTGGGCATACCAATTCCTATTAAAAAGGAGCTAAGTTTCCATCTACCTAGAATGGTTAGTGTCATCCTGAATTGTTCACAAGTTTCTAGACTTTGGAGTTTCATATTTCACTGAAAGTTTCTCCTTTACCCCCAAACTTAAATCTAACATTTTCCTTAATGTTCTAATGATGAATGATTAAATACATGAACAAGGAGAAACCGTTACCAATCGAAGGAAAGGAGTTAAAGAAAGATATTATTGTGTCGCATGAGCATGGGTTACCTCCCAAGAAGTGCTAAGTTTAAAATCTTCATCCAGACTAAGAAAGAATTATTCACCTCACAAAATCATATAGCAATAGCCGGAACAACTGTAGATCATTTGAATAAAATAATGATATCCAAAATAGAAGGAAACTGCAGCAGGCCCAAAAAGTGAACAAACAAAGTACAACCTTATCCTATCTAGTTTCTTGTTTAAGAACAACTACATCTATTTGAGGTTCAGGTTAAGGCTCTATAAAAGTGTCTAGATAAAATATTTTCATGTGCTGGATTTCCTCATTGGCGGGATCCGGAGAATCAGGTTGTAGAGTCTGAAGTAACTCAACTAAGAACTTAGAAGCACATAATAATAACCTGAATAATTGTGGATCCTCAGAGTCAATCAGATTGGAACACAGTTGACTACTATGAAAAGGGTGGTCATTCTTAAGAAAATGTGTCAATTCTAATTTCCTAAAGTAATTAGGCTTAGTCTCAAAACTTAATAACTGACACATTTGAAATTCAAAACGTTCCCACATATGGAAGAAAATATTTTGGTGGGAAAACAAAGTCAATCTTGGTATTATTTCTTAGGTAAACCACATCGACCAGAGGATAGGTTTTTAATAACTGAACTTCTTTCTGGATATCAACAGGATTAGGAAATATAGTTTGAAGATGATCTTGTAAAATGGTATAGGTGCATATGCCAAGTCCCAAGTTAGGGACTTTAAACATGGATACTTGACAATCACAAGAATCATTGGTACCCCCAAACTTAGGGTGGACATTACTCTCAGATGGAATAAAAACTATTGGTTGTATTCTAGGGTCCTTAAGGTCAGAACTGCACTCAGATTCCTCTATAGAAGGAAATAAGGTGGACTTCTAAACTGTTAGAAGTTCAAAACTAATTTTCCATATATTATAAGTGTCCATCAAAGGTGCAGAATCTAACAAAGTATTCACCTCATTAATAACACTATCATCATCAAAATCAAACCCAAAGTGGGCTAGGCATTTTTCTAATGGATCTTCTAACAAAGTGTTTGGTAATGACTCCTGAACTAATGTTCCTATCATGTTCACCTCTTCAATGCACATGTCATCTAGCTCATGTGGTTGGTTACTAATATTAAAAATATTCAACTCAATAGTCATATTACCAAAAGATAAATTCATAATACCATTTCAACATTTAATGATTGCATTAGATATAACTAAAAACGGGCGACCGAATATCACAGGTATCTGATTCTATGGGTCAGGGATAGGTTGGGTATCAAGGAAAATAAAATCCACTGGATAATTAAACTTATCGATCTCAATAAGAACATCCTCCATGACACCACGAGGAATTTTCATAGACCTATCAGTTAATTGCAGTGTTATCTGAGTAGGTTTCAAATCACCAAGTCCTAGATGGAGGTACACATGGTACGGAAGTAAGTTTACATTGGCTCCTAAGTCAAGTACTTCTTTGTCAATAAGGTAGTTACCTATTATGCAAGAAATGGTTGGGGACCCTTGGTCTTTGTACTTAGGAGTTGTATTGTTCTGGATAATTGAACTCACATGACTAGCTAAAAAGGCTTTCTTTTGTACACTAAGCTTTCGCTTTAACGTACACATATCCTTAAGGAACTTGGCATAAGTAGGAATCTTCCTAATTGCATCTAATAATGGAAGGTTGATAGTAACATGCTTAAAAACCTCTAATATGTTGTTAAAGTTGGATTCCTTCTTTGTTGGTGCTAACAGTTGTGGGAACGGGGCTCTGGGCACAAAATCTGGCTTATAAGGAACTGTATTGGGCTCTTTAGAGACTCTATCAGTCTCTTCAGCTACTGGCTCAGAAGGGTGAACTACAGTATTTTCACTATCAGGTATGATTACCTTGTTGTCTACCACTTTACCATTCCTAAGGGTTCTAATTGCATTCACATGATTTGATGATTTCTCACCAGAAGATACTTCATGAGCTCCTCTAGGATTGGGTTGAGTCTGACTAGGAAACTTACATTTTTCTATTTCTCTCAAAAATTCAGCGACTTGACCAACCTGGGTTTCTAAATTTGAAATAGTCTAACTGTTAGCCTGAATAATGTTTTGATTTTCTTGTAAACTTTGGTTGACTGACTGCCGAAAATCTTTAGTGTCATGAGTTAATAAGGCGAGAGACTCTGCTAAACTCATGATTGTCTTATCTATCGGATTCTAAAATTATGCCGGTCCTGAAGGATTCTTAGTATATCCAAAACCTGGGGGAACCTTAGAATTACTAGACTGACCTTGACTTTGGCCCTTAGACCAAGAAAGGTTAGGATGGTTTATGCAAACAGGGTTATAGGTTTTTGAATAAGGGTTAAACTTCTGATGGTTATCAAATCTAGTGTTATTATAAAGAGCATAAATGTGATCTTCAATAGTTTGTCCTTCCCAAAATGACTTGGGCTCAATTCCACAACTAGATTGACTCAGTTCTAAATCTTCTAACCTTTTTGATATAACTGCTATTTTGGCATCTGATTCAAAAGATCCTTCTACCATATTCATCTACTTAGAAGAATTGTTTTTTGGGGCTCCCTATTATTTTCCCATTGCTGGATTTTTTTGGCGATTTCATTCAAAAATTTCATCGCACCATCGACAGTTTTGTTTTCAAACCCACCCGTGCATAAAGATTCAACCATGGTTATTGTCGAATAATCTAAACCCTCGTAGACGATCTGAACTAGCCTTATTTTTTCTAAACCATGATGAGGATATTGTGATAGTACGTCATTGAACCTTTCCAAATACTTATATAAAGATTCTCCCTCTTGTTGAGCAAATGTGCAAATCTGCTGCCTAATAGGTGATGTTTTGTGCCTATGGAAAAACTTCTGGAAAAAAGCAGATGTAAGTTGTTCATAGGTTTCAATGGACTCAGAAGTCAAACTATATAGCAAAGATTTGGATTTATCTCTTAGTGAAAAAGGAAACAATCTAAGTTTCATTGCTTCATTATCTAGGTCCTTAATCCTGATGGTATTACATATTTCCTCAAAATACCTAACATGGAAATATGGGGTTTCATTTTCTAATCCTAAGAAGATTGGAGCATTTGTATGGTCCCAGGTTTTAACTCATAGTTTGCTTCAGTTTCAGCTAACCTGATACTTGATGGACGAGAAGTCCTAGTCGGGTTCAATAAAGCTTTTAAAGTTGTCATTGCTAGCGCGATCAAAGGACTAGGAGTAACTTCTGCACACAGTGTTAAGTTATCAAAATTAAAATTTTCAAAAACAGGGCCCTCAAAAGAAGAGTCTTCGAGGTCCTCGTTTCCAGGGACATAACTAATAGGTCGTCACAAATCAAACGACCCAGAGTGTCTATTTTCCAAGCTCGCTCAGTGATGATGTCGAGCGGTCTTGGCATACACTAAAAAAAAATCCTAATTGGAAGGGAATTTTAAGCTATCACAAGCAAGGCTGACTCAACCAAATCAAACATGTTGAATCTAGCAAACAAAAAGCATGATGGCTCCACTTAGATTGTTTCTAGACCAGCTTCTATTCTTTCAAAAGAAACATGAAAAGATCCTAGATTAAGTCGAATAGAAACATGAAAAGATCTAAGGAGCTTTGATAACCCTGTCACTTTGGCAATGTTTCCTTGGATTACAAGGCGGCTCGAATCTACTTAATATAATCTTCTTGAACTTTGAATTAGGATAACAGAGTAACTAATACAATCCTTTTGAATGACTCTCCAATAAGATCGTTACCCTATCAGTCTCTTTCTAGTCAAATTTTAAGGCTTAGGTTTGCGTTTGGTAACGTGTTCTTAAAGAGGGCAAGAAGGAAACAGTGATGAAATCCGAGTCCTTATCTAGTATGGCCAGTTCTTTCCCTTTACTAGAAAAGTAAATATGTATTCAAGTCCTCAACATATATGCATTATGAAGGAATACAGAAAACCCACTGACAGGGGATTCGTGGGTGGTTAGAGTCTTACCTCCCGTTCCAGACGGGCGATAAACCGTTGAAGTCGACTCAGGCCATCGACTCCTATGTCAGTGTACGAACCCGAGGGGCAGAGACAATATCGTAATTGTCGTCCTTCCCTGTTGCAGTTTATATTCAATAATACCTTTTCGTAGGGCTTAAAAAAATAATAATGTCCGAAAGTCCCAAAAAAATAAAGTCCAAAGAAAAATTCCAAAAATAAAAGAAAAATCACAAAAATAATAAAATATTTTATAATACAATTTTCTATAAATAAAAATAAATAAAACCCTAAAATTAAATAAAATTAAATCTAACTAAAAAATAAATTTGTCTTCTTTTTCCTTTCTTTTCGATTAACTTCGACTCCAAGGCTTTAATCAATCAATATAATCTTTGACTCCAATTTCTTTTTGATCCAAAACCTGTAATACAAAGAAAAATTCTCAAAAACGTAAAATAGAATAAATAAAAAATAAAAATTAATTAAACTAACTAACCTAAATTTTTTTTAAAACAAATCTAAAAATAAGTCCCTGGCAGCGACACCAAAAACTTTATCGTTTCAGAAAAGTGGTAAAATGTGTTCATTCGCTGAGACTTGTGAAGATTCGTTTTAGACCTAATTTTAATTTAAACTAGAAAATAAGTAAAATATTTTAATAATATTGGGAAGAATTGGAACTCAGGATCCACCAAAATCACTTATGAATGATTTCGACAATGATTCTTTAACATTTATAGCTCTTTTATTGACTTTGTTTCTTTGTCAAAAGTAGATTTCTAAAATATTAATTGTAAATCACAAGCATGGCGTATCAAAAGATCTTAAGTCCCAGCATACACTATCAAACAAAATCACAACTAATTAAGAAAAATCATAAATCAATGCAAAAGTCATTAAGAATCAAAAATAGTTACCATTCATTCATGAAATATGGCTTCCTCCATTGTTCCAGTGGTTGGGTTTAACTCATCATGCTCAAAACACTCTCAAAAGATTGGTACATGGCTCAAAAGTGCTTGAGAAAAAGAAAAGAGCTAAAAATAATAAAACAAGAAATATGCAACGTTTATAGGAATTACAGATTAAATGTTGCAATGGGGCTTGAAGATAAATATTGCAAAGCGAAGATAAATGTTGCTGATGGGTTGAAGAAACTGTTGCAGCTGAAGATAAATGTTACAAAGACGAAGATATCTATTGCAGATGGGTTGAAGAAACCGTTAAAGATGAAGATAAGCGTTGCATGGCTGAAGATAAATGTTCCAAAACGGTTGAAGAAACCGTTGTTATATCCCTGTTCTTCCCTTTAGCAACAGAACTTTCTTTTTTTCTCTTGTTTTCTTTTCGAGCCTCCCCTGCTGATTTTTCTTCCTCCTCTTTGCTATTTATAGGTTCCACAAACCCCAACAACTCATCCTTAATCGATAAGGACCCAGAAACCAATCCAAAACAAACTCATATTCATGTAAATCCGAGTCAGAGAAGGAAACTATTTTCCGGTAAAAACATGGATTTTCCAGCCTGTTTCACGGCTTTAAACTCTTTTAGTTTACGTTTTTCATCCTCTAATGATTGTTGCTTCATGTTCATAAGGTTTAAACTCTTTAAAATCCCCCAAAAATCGCTTTTGAAACACCTCAGTAACTCTTATAGAGACAAATTGGTTTCCCACCAACTTCAAATTTGAACAAAAAAGGAGGGTGACCCTAATCCAAAAGTGCGGTGCCTTTATCACATTTTTTGGGTGCCTTTAGTAATATCCTTTGGGTGCCTTTATCAACTTTTTAAGCCAATTTTTTCACAAATATTTATTTCCCAAAAATACCTACAAACACATAAAATAACACAATAAGTACCAAATTGAGTACTAACAAAATAGAGATTTGAGAACAATTTACACATAAAATTGTGTCTATCAACTACCCAGAAGGAAGTTCTTACCTTTCTTAAGACCTTAACGAGCAGTTATCACTGGAGCAGCGTTATCGTCAAATGAAGAAAGCTAAGAACACAACTGCCGGCGGCGCCAACACGTCAAGAGCTAACACCCAAGCAGATGATGAAGTATAGGTCATCACCTACCGTGTACCAGAGAGGAGTCAACAACAACAAAACTTTATCACTTGTGAAGACTTGGGAAGGCTCCTGCGAAAATGTGGAAAAGAAGATTCATCTTTATTCCATCAACATCTACCCCCTTACCCGACAGAAGAATTCGGAGGATTGCACCGCCGAACGGATATTTGTCTCCTCCATTCTCACTGTATGGTAGCACCGGGAACGCTCGAGAATATATTTCTCGATTCTTGGAATCGTTAGGAGTGCATGAATATAACCAAGTGTTGCGTCTCAAAGAATTCTCCAAATCTCTTACGGGGAGAGCTTATACCTGGTACAACAACTTCGCCCCCAACAACATCTCTAGTTGGTCTCATATGGTCAATGTTTTTAATAAAAAGTACTACTTTGTCTCTGGGGAAATCACTCTCTCGCACCTGGGAAGAATATTCCTTAGGAACAACGAGCATCCCAACGAATACGTGAAGAGGTTCAGAATACAAGCTCTCAACTGTCATGACCAGAATGTAACTGAGAAACAATTGGTGGAGCTTTGCATTAATGGTATGATTCCTGTTTATCGTACTTTATTAGAAAATTTACGATTACATCACTCTTGAGGTAAAAATGGGTGACACTTGAACACATACCAAGTTTCACATTATAAAAAAGGATTCAAAATACGACATGATTCTGGGATGCTCATGGGTCCGTAACGACAAGATAGGAGCAAGTGTATCCCCTTTACCGGCAGCAACACCTCTGAGACTCTCAAACAAGCCAGCAAATCCCGAGGATTGCCTATCAGACGATTTTCGTCGTACAATGAATCTGAATGTGAAGCAGTTGCCCGGAGAGGACATGTCTTTATATGTTCAAAGGTTTCACACACAAGTAAGTCATATCCAGCCAATTTCTTTGTAACCAGCGATCCCATGTCCCATCAAATCTTGGGGACTTGACTAGGATATCAACCCTACTCTGACTCGGTAATGTGAATGGGAAGCTGATCCTTTTCAAAATTCTATCAAATGGGTATGGATTGTCTCTACTGCAGATGACAAAATTAGTAACCCGATTATTCAGATGACATGTCATAAAGATAAGGGGACTGAACCCAATTCCTTCCATGTCGGAGATACGGTGGGAAAAATTACAACCTCTCCTGAAAAATAGTCGTATTTTGTCATTTAAAGCTTGATCGGTGGTTACTACAAGCTTGTCAACATTGACAAGCCAGAAGGAGTGGTTATACATGGCAAGTGACTTAAAGCTCACAATGCTTAAAGCATTCTACCACTACTTCACAACATTTCCCTGTTTTACGCAATATTTGTAATTCCTCCAAATTTTTTTACAATATCTTGCGTTCATACTTAGGATTTCAATTTATTAATCAAGCAAAGTATCGTTTCTTTTCAAAAAAAATATCCTTGCGAAGAATTCAGAAATCTCTACCTACTCAAAATCCCAAAATAAAACCACAAAAAAGCCATGTGTCTCAGAAACCTATAAAACTTAGAAATATCTGTAAAAATTCCTTGAAAACTAGCTCAGCACTTCAGCGTATTCCTTCTCCATTTGCTCAAGCGCCTTGGTCGAAAGCTTCAACTCCCGACAAAGCCTATCAATTTCACATTTAGCCTTGGCAACCGTCTCCAAGTTATAAAATACACCTCCCTCCTGTAAACGATTTTCAATAGCTTCCAAGTGACGGCGAAGCCATGAGACATTAAGCTCAACTCTTTCAGCCTCCTCTAAGGCATCCTTCCAATCTTGAAGAACTATCGCAGAGATTTCTCTATGGGGAAGAGCAATTATCTCATTCACAGTTGGCAGCATCACAAACATATTCCTCTCCAGGGTACGATAGTTTTCAGGATTACCAACGAAGAAATGGCCAAACTTCTTCCATATCTTGGTATACATATCAGCATGGGAGGACATGATAGTGAAGCCCCAAATGCACACGTGTTTGTTTCGGATCCTATCAAACTTGAAGTAGAAGTTAACTCCAGCATTCAGATGCTCAACTGGAACAATCTCTATCGCATCAGCATTTTATACACAGTCACCACTTGGAGTGCTTTCTTCAACAGTCATGTCAGGAGGGGATTGATCATGATTATGAGTTGGAAAACACACATCACCAGCATCACATTTCATGGTAATCTCATATCCTTCATCTACAAGTTTGTCTATCTGTTTTGGTTCGTTCCACTCCTAAAAAAACAGAGACAATATAGATATAATAAGTTAAAATATCTCAAGCCGAAGGAATTCAAGCACAAGTCATGAAATTCATAAAATATGTTTATTAGCAACCTAAACATTTATTACAAAAGTCATGACATATGGTATAGAAAGGTTATGAGTCGTTTTGCAAAAATACCGCCAGAAATGTTTTTGCACTTCCCTCCAGAAAAAATGAAACTGGCGCTAATTGGTAAGGAATTTGGGGGGTGATCTATATAACAAATGGTTCATACGGATGTCTAATACAACATGTTAAAATGGCATGCCAATCTGATAAAAGAGCTACTAAAGGCGACCGAAACGCTCGACCGCATGACGGCTGAAAGCCTACAGAATTCTGCCTGGAAAGTTCTAAACTCTCGTTGTCAGGTCTGTTATTCTCAATAGTTCCACATCTTTACACACAATTAATCACACTTATTTCCTTAAAATTTCTTTGCTTCCCTCCCCTAAAATCAACCCATTTTCTCTCATTGTGACCGAAGCAAGACGGAACGACTACTATCGTGGTTTAGGCTTGTATTTTACGATTTTGATTTTCGAATCTAAAGAAAGTACTTCAACAGTACATTGTTTTTCCTGTAAGTAATTTTTAGTTACTAACACATAAATAAAATTAGTAGTTTTTTTATAGATTAATTCTGATTACATAAATAGTTAGTTTCTTAATATCAATTTACAAATATTAA
The DNA here is from genome assembly GCA_023531435.1 of Papaver californicum. Classification (NCBI taxonomy): domain Eukaryota; kingdom Viridiplantae; phylum Streptophyta; class Magnoliopsida; order Ranunculales; family Papaveraceae; genus Papaver; species Papaver californicum. Next base: position 2,662,135 of record JAJJMC010019771.1, read on the forward strand.
ATAAAACAAAATTACTCATTCATACGCCAGTTGGCTGGGTAATGTCCCGGGGGTAGGTATTGGACCCGGTCCAGCAAATCCCTAAAGCCTTGGCTTGCTCCTGGTTGAGATCCATCGTCAGATCCAATGAAATCAAACGTTTGAACTGGAGATGTGCCAAAGTATAAATGTTTTTTGTAATCTTGATTGATATCTTGTGGACTGGCATCACGATACCTTGGTTGTGGAGGTTGTACATGATATGAAGATGGTTGTTGCGTATCTCGCACTACATCCCCCTGATGAGAAGGTGTTGGTCCAAAAAGTCCTGCAAGATAAGGACCGAGAGTTGTGGACTGCGCCAATGCACGAAAATGTTCGTTGTACATACGCCTAGTCAACTGATCTCTTAACTCCATATGATTCATACATTATACCATTTGATCAACAGAGGCCACTGTGTCTGTATTAGAATTAGTTCGCTTTATACCTTGCGAGACAATTGGAATTGTCTGACGTTCTCCTTGTAGATTATAGGTCTCGATCTCCCAACTCAATTCAGGCAAATCGGACCCAACCGATGAAGAACAAGGTGCATAAGGTCTTTTTTTTTTTGGGGGGGGGGGGGGGGGGGGCGCCATGATGAAGTAGAAGCTCCTTCCGAAGGATAAACGACTAAAGTTAGAACTGATGGTGCAGGTTGTGTCGGTAAAGGCAAGCCCGAGCTTCGTCTTCCTATTGGGGAAATATCGATCTCATGGATGTTCATAACATCTACATTAATTACCGAATTCGTGACTGATTTGTATCATTGGTCGTATGCATATTCGTCACAAAGTCTCCAATAACGATCATACCTTCTCCATCCCCGTTCAACTTGCGTATTCCGATCCCAAGACGGTTGATCGTGGAATATTTTTGGGAATACCATATGCACCCACCAACTGTCTAGTACATCTCTCCCCAAAAGAATAGACACCAATGTTTATGAGTTGATTGTAAAACAACACGCGTTGTAGTGAATATTCTCTGATCTGATTGGCTACATCGGAATTTAACTCCTCAAAATCCTCATAGAGGTTCAAAATAACATTGTTTATCCTCCTAAGATCCATTTGGGTTCTCCATGTATGTATATGATGTCGTTCATTGGTGTTTTGATCCTTCTTGTGCCAGTTACTGGCTTCAAACTTTACTACAATTGGGAAAAAACTTCTATCGAACACCTTTAGTCTTGGTGGAATAATATTGGTATATGTATACCACAAAAACTGAAGTAAACAACATACGATTAGTTTAACTTGCTATAAATATTAGTAAACTTATATAAACTTGTACGATTAGTTTAACATATTTACCTCAAGAACTCTCCAAACACCTTCGATGCTTGGCCCACCTAAGCAGGCAACATCGAGACAACGTATAACTCGGCCAATATAACGGACCCCCAATCATAACTGACAGCCTTTTCCAAATCTACCAATGCCTCTAGCCATCCTACTGAAACACAATTATTTGTGTTGGAGAAAAAACACACACCAATTACCCATAAAATAAAAACCTTTGCAATTTTTGTAACATATTCCTGGTCTGGATTGTCTCCTACAATCTCTTGATATAATTTATTGGATATAAATTCCTTTAAACCGACATTAGGAATCCCCAACGCTATTATATTGGTATGCTTGTGTGCTGTTACTTGAAAATACAAAGGAAGTTCATCTTTATATCGTTCATTTGCCAACCAACCTTGTTGGTCAAATGGAACATTATGTCCCTGACAGGAAGGTATCCCAAGCAGGAAATACAAATCTAACGGTGTTATTCCTGAAAAAACATTAAAATAGTTAATTTCATATATGAATCGTATTTTTTGCATAAAAATTATAAATCAAAATATATGACGTACCTATTTCGAAGTTATCAAAATGCAACGTGTGTGTAGTATGCCACCAACGTTCCAGAATCATATGTATGAATTTGGTCGAATGTCTCTTCGCCTCCATATGGTACAAAGTCCTCAATTCACAATAATTTTAGCACTTTCGAGGAGTTTATCATAAATTGGTTTTATTTCATACCAACCACCTCTTGGTTTTTGATCCTTGCCATCTCACTCTGCCACTGAAGATACATGACCATGACTCGTGGCTAATTCTCGACTGGAAACTAAATTAAAATTATTCTCTTCATCCGAAAATTCTTGTTAAGTCGGTACAGGTTGAGTATACCTATTTCTGAGTGCTTTTCTATTTCGATTTCGATTAATATTTTGAGATTGAGACACTTAAAAAAAATTAGAGAAGCAGAATATGAAAAGCTTTTAGAGAAGATTGTAGAGAAGATTGATTTTGGTGTGAGTAGAAAAGAAGGATTTTGAGTTGAATTTAAAAGGGATGATGTTATAGCCGTTGGATTAATGTCGATGAGATATGACCATTATCGAGGTAACAAGAGCCGCTCGGCATATTGCCTCAGTCGATTCATATTACGCCTTTTTATCCTTTTTCCATTGTCCAAAACCAAATTTTTACCATCCACCTGGCTTGTTATTTTATCAAAATTTACTAATATCCATTCAAATTTACTAATATCCATTGAAATTGATCTTAATTCCTTCAGAATCCTTTTGAATCAATTTTTACCCTTTTTAAATACACTACCATTTCCTCGCCCACTTGACTCTTTTCTGACAAAGTTTCCTTAAAAAACTCTGCTATTTATCTCCCCGAGAATCAAGTAATGACAAAATTCTACTCTTATAGTACGGTTGATCAAACTCTCAATAGTATCTAACGTCTTATATTCATTAGATACGGATCGATGAACAATCCCCAAATACAAGTTTTGTTGCTTCTTTAAATATCCGCAAAAATTGGTTTCGTTAACTTTACTAGTACCACACTACCACTATCACACCAATCTCTCTGAATCTTCTTGGTGGCCATAACCTACCAGCTTCAACAATCCATCTTCTTCTCTCTACCTGTAACCTCAAGTTTGTGACTATTTTGCTTCTTTATCTAGATTTTTCAGCTATTAATTTTGTTTCATTTTGATAGTTGTTTGCTTCACTTATTTGTTTTCCTTTTTGAGTATTTATTGGTTAGATTGAGCGATAAAATTTACATTTCAAGAAGATTTGTACAAATTTTTTGTTAATCCACCAATTAATTTTATTAATTTGATTTTTTTGGTCTAGAAATGGTTAGTCTGGTATTGATTAAGTTATATTGGTTACTAGATTTCTTTTGAGCAAGTACTATAATGGTGGAAAAATAGGTTCAATCGATTTGTTGTTGTTGTTGTTGTGGAACTTGTGAATCCACTGATATACTTACAAAGTCTTGTATATTTTGGTGTAGAGGAGAAATATGGCAGCAAGCAGACCTACTCTTAATGAGAGAATCCTGTCTTCGATGGCTCGGAGAACAGTTGCTGCTCACCCTTGGCATGATTTAGAGATTGGTATGATGTCAGTGAGCTGATTTTTTTTTTCCATGCCCTAACTCGCAATTAGGATTTGTGAGAGTTTTGTTTCATTTTAGACAAATTAAATTTATGAACCAAGGAAGGATTTAGCTGTTGATTGATCGTTTACTGCTACTTTTGCTAATGCATGACTTCAATGCCTTTTTTGTATATTACCAGGACCAGATGCTCCAACTATTTTCAATTGTGTAAGTTTGCTCTTCTTTTTAGTCAGTTGTTTTAGACATTTGAGATGCATCTTTAAAAGCTTTAAAAAATCCTCATGCTTTGGTGGTGCACTCCCTGAGAATGATTCCATTCCTTGAATGATTAGTATATGCTTGGCCATTTTATGTGTGTTTAGGAAGGTTGGTCTAATTGTAACATCTGCACATATTGAAAGTTTTTTTGATTCAATTTCTCCAACCTGAAACTTGGTGGGGTTTTACTTTGTGCAGTTATGCTTGATGGGTATGTCCTTGTATTCACACCTTACCTGCACTTTGTGTCGCAGGTTATTGAAATAGGCAAGGGTAGCAAAGTGAAGTATGAGCTTGACAAGAATAGTGGTCTTATCAAGGTACATGCTCCTCTTACTGTTCCGTGATTGTTAAGTTTATATCTTTGTCATTAGAACTTCCTATATGTTAAACAAGCCAGAATGATATATATATATAGTCTATGGATTCATCAGATTATTCATTTTTGGCTACAATAACTGTAGAGCACTTAGTACAGACTTTTGGTGTGATCTTGATATATTTGAAGTATTTACATACTTACATCAGTAAACGATTTCAGTACGAAGAATGTTAAGTGATGTACAGTCATGTGAAAGTCAAGCACTAGAGGGCTTTCTTAGAATCTAGAGTCAGGCAAACCACAAGTATGTGAAATGAATGAACCTCAACGTGCAAACTTAAGACCTTTTCAATTCAATTATAACATAAACTTGTTGTTCAATTGTTTTTTTTTAATGGCTGAGCATTTGGCAATGAAAGTTGATGACAGCTGTTCCAACTTGTTGTTCTGCGCACCTTATTACTCGTATCGTTATTTAAACATCCATGTTATCCTTTCTCTTATATCTGGGCATGTATCAAAGATACTTTTCGAGTTGGTTCATTTTTATGCACACAGAAGACTCGCCTGAAAAAAAAAGTTCATTTCAGTTTTTTATTGGATAGTTTTTTTTTTCTTCTCAGTGGTTCCGTGCCCTGATAATCCATGTAGTAGGGATTTATATATTTTGATGCTGCTTCGTAGGGAGACAAAACCCTGCTGGATTGGTTTCTTCGGTTCTTCCTCTATTATCATGAAGTCCAAATGCTCTGCATCAATTTCTTGTATCTGTATTTATATTGTAGTTAATACCAGATGACAAGTTGAACTGCCACTGATGAAGGATGTTTTTGATCTTAGATTGATCGAGTCTTGTACTCTTCGGTGGTGTATCCACACAACTATGGCTTCATCCCACGAACCCTTTGTGAAGACAGTGATCCCATGGATGTTTTGGTACTTATGCAGGTAATTTCTGTTAGGATATCTTATTTTGCCATATTAGCACTTGCAGTGGTCCCATTCCACCTTCAATCTAAGCTTCTAAAAGCATCTGATGGATTTTGTTTCTCGTGCAGCAGTCAGTGGTTCCTGACGTGTAGTACTTTATTTTTCCGTATTAAAACTTGCGGTGGTTCCATTCCATCTTTCAGTCTAAACTTCTAAAATCATCTGATGGATTTTGTTTCTTACACAGGAGCCAGTGATTCCTGGCTGTTTTCTCCGTGCCCGTGCAATTGGACTTATGCCCATGATTGATCAGGTAATGTATCTTTACCTCTTCTTATGCATTTATTGTTGAATAAAAGTTGCCAACAATCTGTACTGAACATGGAATATCAGTCTAGAATTGTGTTGTCTTCAACTGTTTGATCATTTATGCTTAACACTCTGTGACCAATCTTTTATACAGGGTGAAAAAGATGACAAGATAATTGCAGTATGTGCTGATGATCCTGAGTTTCGTCATTACCGAGATATCAAGGAGCTTGCTCCACACCGTCTTCAAGAGATCAGGCGTTTTTTTGAGGACTGTATCCAGTTGCATAAATTTTACTTGTTTGTTTTTCTATTTTGTTTTTGTTTTCTAGTTAGTTAGTTCTTTGTCATTCATTAAGGGGTGGCAACCTGGTTCATGGGACCAACTGTGGACGCCCTATTTGTGACCACCGACTAAATTTTATACATTGATTATGTGGTGTCTGGGTCACTTGGTTGCAGAAGAATGTGAGCTACCCATCATCTAGCTGTGCTGTTTTAAATGGTCAACCACCATCTTTTATCTCCCCAGCTCGATATAATGGGTTGTTTTGTCGCTTACCTTACGGGTGGCTTAACAAAAACAGACTTGTAAGTTTGGAAATTAGCTGGTTTTTGCTTTGTCTTCAGTTTCGATCTATCTGTTCTTTGCATCCTTGATTTCATTATTTCACAGACAAAAAGAATGAGAACAAAGAAGTTGCAGTGAATGATTTTCTCCCTTCTGAAGCAGCCATAGAAGCTATTTCATATTCTATGTGAGTTTTCTTACTATCTTAAAGCTAAAGCTGTTATTCATGTGCAATTCTATCTTCTTCTTAGCAACTTATGCATGTATTAATCGACTTGACTGGTTTGTGTGCAGGGATTTGTATGCATCTTACATTGTGGAGGGATTGAGGCAGTAAGATACATGAAAGTCTAATCAACTCAGCAAATGGATCAAGGATACTCTAGTTATCATCTTTTAGGATACATAGCCATGATCCTTTTAGTATCTTACTCTAAAATTTCAAAGATGATTTTTTGAACATTTTCTGTTCAAATAACAGTGCTTAAAACTCTTTAATATAAAGGAGAAATTTTACTTCAACTGAGCTGAAATTTGTCTTATTTCTTATGGTCATCAACTTATCCGGTTATGTTTATTTAAGGCGTTAGGAAATGTGACACAAAAGGAATTAGGGTGAATCGGGTGATGAAGCCATAAAAAAGTCACAATCCCCCCCTTTTTGCACTTTTAACATACTCGGGCTTAAAATTATCCAAAGCACCCTCCAATTGTAACAGTATTATTTTCATGTATGCTATCATCTGAATCCAGCTGCCTACGGTAACAGTCGGCTCTATAAGCTTGGGTTGGAAATTGTTACCTTGGTTGGGAACAGGTTCTAAATGGTGCCATTGCACATATCACCCTCATAGGCCCTTGTAATTCGAGACATCAAAACGTTCAGGCCGTTATCACTGGAATCTGGGTAGAACAGTAGCCATTAGCCGGAATAACTGCATAGTACAGTATAACTATATATATATAGGGATGAAACCTATTATTGGGGCGGCAGAGGGAAACTTTTAGAGATGATAAAATAACAAAATAGAATCATCAAATAGTAGATGCAAAAATCCCATATCTATATATTTTTTTTTGTAGTGACTAAATTGGTCTAGATTTCAGTATTAATAAACATAATTAGTTTAATTAATAAATATTTAGGATTAGATTAGATTATTAAAAATGATTAATAAGTAGATTTTGAAAATCAGAGTTAATTTATTTTCAGTCTAGGGATGAGAATTCATAAATTCCTAGCTGTAAACTATCTCTGCGGCTGAGAACTCATAAACTGCCAGCTAGGAGTTCATGAATTCCTATTCGTAAACTAATTCTACGACTAGGAAATCTTCTTATTTCTGTTTCACCTTTCTATTTCTGTTACACCTTCTTATTATACATATAATAAAGCTAAAAAACATAACAAAAAAATAAATTTTCAAATTTGTAAGCAAATTTCAGACTCACATATGACCAACAATCAATGTATCGAGCTAGCCGTAAGTAAACCTACGGTTAGAAAATACTAGCATCAGTTGGGAATTTGGTTTGCAATACACAGTCTACGTCTATAAAAATACTTATACGAACTTGTTTGCGGGTAAAAACGATTAAAGGTTAAAATGGGAAAAATGATGGAGTAGGTTAATGCTAGTGAGAGAAAATTGTTTAAACACCAAACATTTGTACTGTATAAGTACTTTTAAGATTTGAGAGATCAACCTGTACAAAATTGACCTAAATCGAGAAATGACCGTTCCAATTTCGTTTCGGTCACAAAGGAAGGAGAAGGGTTGATTTGTAGGGAGGGAAGCAGAGAAGGTATTGAGATCAATGAGATTGAATGCTAATGATAGTATGTGTTTGAACTGTTGTGAAGACGAAAATCAGAAGTCTGAGTTTTCTGAGAATCTCTAAGATGATAGCTCTGTGATCTTTCTAAGTTCTTATGAGATAAAATTCTTCTTTTTTGTCGATAGGTTGAAGAACCTATTTATAGCAGTGAAAGTTAATATATTGATCTCGTAAGTGGTGACAGTTGCAGAGAAGTGAAAGTCGTGATGAGAACCAATTCCATCATGCTAGTGGGACTTGACAGTTGTACGACCACTATTCCATTATTCCTTCAACTGCCGACACGAATTTTACTTTCTCATCGTGGGTGTATCGCTACACCGCACGTGTTGTAGGTCGCCAGACCAAAATCCTAGTGAATATCCTCCCATGTGACATAATTGATGTCTCGAGCATGGTTGAGTCTATTTTATAGACGTGTATTATCTGGTCAGTTGTTGACCTTGCTAGGCTGTTACTCTTAGCATATTGATGGGTCTAGCATAATGCTGAGATAAGCAGTATACTTAATATATCATAGACGTAGAGAGTCTGATTGATATTGATATTGGTAGTTGTAGCATATCATTGTGTTAGCTGAGGCAACAATGATACTCGCATGACCTTGAAGTTGTGTGAGTGGCAATATCATATGAGCGCTAGGCTTGTGTGAGCGCTAACGTTGGTAATTGTAAAATTTAGTTTCATCTTACTGTCAAATGGTTCGAGTAACAAAGTAGAAAAATTCAGACTATTATTAGTAAAAGGACCAGAAGGACCGCCCAATTTGGTGTCAGGGGGACCGACCAAAATTGGTGGGAGAGAGGGATCGGCCAAAATTGATGTTGCACGAAATTAACAAAACGCGAATTTGATAAAACACGAATTCGGTAGTTGCGACACCATGCTTCGCGTATCATACAGTCGATTGCAATACCTTGATATATATTTGGTCATAATATTGGTGTGAGGAGCAATTAAAGTAAAGACCAAAAAATTTGAAATATATTAGATGGTTGCGGGACCGTTCTATATTGTTGTGTACAACTATTTAGCGCTTGCAGCTATTTAAATTTTTTTGACTTTGGTAGAAGGAGCAAAGGAGTTTTAATAGGAAGAGGAAACCCTAAAATAAAAGTAACAAAATCCAAAAAATACAATAGTGGGGACTGACTAAGGGATAGCCGGCCGGTCGGCCGGTCCCACGACTCTTTTATATTTTTTAGTTTTTTCCTTATTTTTTCCACATATTTGCTCTTAAGTCCTATGTGCTCTTTAAAAAATATGTGCTTCGAAGACCATTATTGTTATTTACACCCGGTTGGATTCCTAGAAAATTTTAGACATAACGCTCTTCAGTAAAAACGCTTTAGATTCTTCGTGCTATGTCCGTTTTCGATGGTTAACCCCAATTCGGAATCGAAAAATCGCTGGCTATCTCCTTACGAATTTGGGTTTTGAGCTCGTTTCGACCGTCGAACAAACATCAACCTTTCAGGAATTTTTAGCTGAAATTTTGAAAGTTTTTCAGCTTGTAGTTCGTCTAGGATTTAGGCCATATCTCTTAGACCGTTGCTCGGAATGGGATGCTCTTTTAGTATTGTTGTATTAGACACATGGGGAAACATATGTTGTTTAGAACATTTTGCCTCATTCTACACCCATTGCTACATTTTCACAAGGTGACTGTGATGATATGTCAGAAACTGGGTATTAACCAATGTTAGGGTTTTGTTACATTTCAACCAATATTGGGATTTTAGTGCAACCAATATTGGGGATGTGTAATTCAAGCTCGACCAATATTAGAAATTAGTCAATTGAAGCTTTAGCTTTGCATTACATCTAGGAGCTGTCCAGTCATATAAATGGGTAAATACTGAGTCGTACAACATTAATATTGCGTATATTCATATACAATGTTGAAAGCTACATAATCAGTGTGAGATGCTCGTAGCAAGAGTTTTATATTTCAATTTTCTTGCGGAATGTAAAATATAAATTTATGCTTTTGATGTTATGTTAGTAGCATATAAAATTCTATTGTTTCTACGCTTCTACTGTCGGGCAGAGGCGATTTCACTATTTTATCCTTTATAAAAAATCCCCCATATAGAGAACTACAAAAAATTTAACTTACGGATGGGAGTTCATGGATTCCTTGTCGTAGTTTGTTATTTACGGCTAGGAGTTCATCCATTCTTAGTCGTAGGTAGTTCAAAAACTGAAAACCGAATCTTAATTTCATCAAATCTAAACTATTTAAGCAGTCAAAAACAAGAAAAAATTATGGATTTTTCGAATTTACCTAATTGAAGTCATTGCTGGAGTATTAGCTGGTGTTGAACTTCTTAACTGATCAATTCTTTATTTAGTTGTGGGGTTCATCATCATTATCACTGATATGATACACGTTTAATTATAGAAAAAAAACAATTTAAATATTTAATATGAGATAAATATCCCTCTATTCATGTTTCGGACATTTAAATCTTATTCAACCCTCGATGAAGAAAAAGTGTTGTCCCAATAATAGATTTCCTTGGAATTAGCTAGGTTATGCCAATGGGCTGCCTGCCCCAGTAAAGTAACGGGCTGAAATATCACCAAGTGATCCCTTCTGCTGTGGACTAATCATAAAAATGATCTATCAGAAATTTTCAGATGAAGCAGCAAATTAAAACGAAAACCTCATTTTTATCACTCTATTTTATAGCTCTACGAAAATCCTCTTCTGAATACTCTTTCTTCTCTCACTCTCTCTCTAGTAATCACCAGAGGAGAAGAAGAAGAAGAAGAAGAAGAAGAGATCAAGTCTCTCGGTAAAAAAAGAAAGGGGAGTAATGGGTACGTTGGGAAAAGCGATCTACACGGTTGGATTTTGGATTCGCGAGACTGGTCAAGCAATGGATCGTCTTGGTTCTCGTCTTCAAGGAAACTATTACTTCCATGAGCAATGTATGCCTGATTATTATATTATCATACCAAATTCTCTTCATTCATTTCTTGCCCTAGAAAAAAAATGAATTTATAATTTTGATGTTTTAGATTTACATTTTTAGGGTTTAGCAAATTTAGGTTAATTTCCTTATTTTTAGGCGTACTCGGTGCGGTATTTGTATTTTATTGATCGTGTCTGTTGCTTTTTCATGTAATTGTAGTATCGAGGCATAGGACATTGATGAATATATTTGACAAAGCTCCTAGCGTTTCTAAGGATGCATTTGTGGCTCCTAGTGCATCTATTATCGGAGATGTACAAATTGGAAGAGCATCATCAATTTGGTATGGATGTGTTTTGAGAGGTAATATTTTAAAGCTAATCTTCGTTTACTGGGAGTTTCTTTTTTGTGGTCCTTTTGGTACCGTCGAAAATTGGCACAAGTTTTGTTCTGATATAGATGATTAATTATGATTAGACACAACGAATTGGGAAGAAAGATACAACTATAAGAAAATTGCAACGTTTGATTTTTTTGTATAGGTGATGTTAACCATATCAGTGTTGGATCCGGAACGAATATCCAGGACAACTCTCTTGTTCATGTAGCAAAAACAAATCTCAAAGGGAAGGTATTACCGACTATTATCGGGGACAATGTTACCGTAGGTAAAATAACAAGTTCATAACCTTTCCCATAATGAGTATTGCAGTTTGCAGAGTTTGCAAGTTTTTGCATTTACACATTTAAAAGGTCCTTGAGTTATGCTTTACAGTTTTCAGTTTAACCTGAGCAGGTCATAGTGCTGTTTTACATGGTTGCACCGTTGAAGATGAGTCATTTGTCGGTATGGGTGCTACCTTGCTTGATGGTGTGGTTGTTGAGAAACATGGTATGGTTGCTGCTGGAGCACTTGTTAGACAAGATACGAGGATTCCATGTGGGGAGGTTTGTTTTCAAATACTTATTTCCGAATTTTATAAACACCTGTTTTGTTCGCATCTCAAGATATTGTTCAATGTGTGTCAGCTTTTTAAAAATGGTTCCATTTAGTTATAGCGTTTCCTGGTTCTAATGAGTTGATGATAGCATTCTCACTCGTTTAGTCGTTTGCGTGAAACAATCATCGGGTTAGGTTACAGAACAAACTGGAGTTGACTCTGTTGATCTCAAGAAATCATACTGCTGGCTGCGATCATAGTTTTTGCTACTTTAATCTTCTTATCTTTTTTGCTTATTAAAGTGATTAACCATCTTAAACATGCTTAGTGATGCTTGCATGGGGTTGCCATTTTTAACCCTATTGGTTCTATGTAACTATTAAGAGCTTTAGTGTCCAGTAACTCGTTTGTCAGCACAGGGATTGGTTTCCTCTTTCCTGGGTCCAATTTTACTTGGTTGAGTTGAATGCCAACTCAAGATGAAGGAATCCTGTAAGTTGAGGATGGGTTGAATAGTATGTCATCTAAGTCTAGCTATATAACAATGACACTGTCACACAGGTACAAGGAGTCCGACACAGCGATATTAAAAATACTAAAGATTAGGAAATGAGAGTTCACGTTAATGTTAAGTACATTCTTTTTAGGATATTAAAATGGATCCAGGCTAATATTGATGAAAAAGGTAGATATGTTTCTTGTTCCCTTTCTTCTTTCATTTTTTCAAGCTTACAAAGCTAAGATGCAAAAATATAAAGTTTAATGGCTAGCAAAACTGTTGCCGTATCTATGCAAGTCCAGCTATATAACAATGACATTGTCACACTGGTACAAGGTGTCCGACACAGCGATATTAAGAATACTAAAGATTAGGAAATGAGAGGTTAATGTTAAGTACATTCTTCTTAGAATATTCAGATATATCTAGGCTAATATTGATGAAAAAAGTAGACATGTATCTTGTTCCCTTTCTTCTTTCATTTTTCCAAGCTACAGAGCTAAGATGCAAAAAGTTTAATGGCTAGCAAAACTGTTGCCGTATCCATGAAAGTCCAATCCATATATGTGTTGACACAGTGAGATTTGGAAAAAAAAACAAGATGACACTGTTACCCAGAAGTCTAGATATTTTGCACGTTTCTGGCTCTAATTTCCTCATCCTGGTAACTAGTCACCCAGGCAAGAACTCATGGGTCAGATGCATTGAAAAAAAAAGCTATTTACATCTTTTTGTTTTCTATTTCACATGTGTGAAAAACATCCATCTTTTTATACTTTTAGCATCTAATTTGATTAGAAATTATAGATAAAAATTATTAGTCTCCGTGGACGATCCGCACTTGCATACTGTCCAAGCGACAGCCGTGCACTTGCGTTACTTTAACTAATTCACATCACCGCGGCGTGTCGGTTAGGGTTAGTGTTAGAGAGTTGTTGTGATATTAATGTGATGCCCAAGCTTTCAAGAAGCCGGTGGAGGCTTGATGTCAAGTATTTCATTCCAATCTTCTAGATGCGTAACTGAGTGATCCTTCTCCACTAACTATCAGCATGCTGTGTATTCATCACGAAGAAGCCTTAGCGAAATCATTATAATGAGTTCCTAAGTGATCTAATTGTGCAGGTTTGGGGAGGAAATCCAGCAAAGTTCCTAAGGAAGCTTACAGAAGAAGAGATTGCATTCATTTCTAAGTCGGCAACCAACTACTCTAACTTAGCACAAGTTCATGCGGCTGAGAATGCCAAGGGTTTTGAGGAGATTGAGTTTGAGAAGGCTTTACGCAAGAAGCATGCTCACAAAGACGAGGAGTACGATTCTATGTTGGGTGTTGTCCGTGAAGTGCCCCCAGAACTAATCCTTCCTGATAACATCCTACCAGGGAACAAAACACCCAAGGTTGCTGCTTAAAAGAAAACTTTTCACAAGGTAGATAATCCTCTGAAAATCATTCGAGGTTCATTGTGAAGGATTTTTGTTGTTTTGTGAGGATTTCTGGCCATGGTAATCTTTTCTTTTCTAATAATTTTGAGGCCTGGAAGCCTTTCAAGATTGATCATGGTGTTTCTGGTGTTTGGGCATCCTTTTCTTTGTTAATTATCTAAATTGTCATTTTTGGTTTTTACACAAACTGGTGCTACAATTTTAAAGCATGTTAATTTCTTTTCTTTGTATCCAAGATTTCTTCCAAAGGAAAGCTGTACCTCTTAGTCTTTCTTTGACATGGCAGTAATAATTAGTTCTATCCTGACCTTCGAGTAACATCTTGTTCCTTGATTGTGTTGACCTAGTCAACGGTCAATGGTCATTCTCACCGAAGTCTTGGACCCAAATCTCCTGGGGTTGAAGATACAGAACTATTATACTATTGTTATTGGTCCAGAGTGGGTGCTTTCGGTAGATAGAATGAAAAGAATAGAATTCATAAAACATGATTCAGTCTTCACGTTGTTGAATACAGACATTTTCTTAGATCTCCGTGTGTTCTTTTGTTTTCGTTCTTCAATCTTGAAGAATAACCTAAAGTGATGATTGATCGGCCATTATGATTCTACTACCTAGCTTTATCAATATCTCAAGAGTACAGTTTTGACAACTAAACTTGACAATACAAACTTAACATAATACAAACTTAACATGGCGTTGCCGATGGACCGAGCAAAGTTCTAACAGGGTCATTTTCGGTAATTGTTATGCTTGCTAGAGGTCTTTACTAGATTCTCCCTTTGTGTTCGCCTCCGGCCTCTTACTATTCGGTCTTATTTTTTTCTCGCTTTTGCGGATTTCGCTAAAACTTTGTTGATCTCCCTTTGATGCTTCTCTATTTCTGCCCTTCTCTTGTATTTTTTCACCCTTGCAACCCGATTTTTGTGTTGTTGTACGTCGGCTTTGTTGCAGTATCTCACTTCATATGTGTCTCCAAGTATCTCGCCCACTCCTCCAGAGCTTGGGAACCTTAGCCTTTAATGATACGTATAAGCAACCCTCTTGACATCTGCGATCCACGATCTTCCCATGATGGCATAGTAGGGCGAAACAACATCTACCACACAGAAGATTGTGGTGGTTTTGATCGGTCCTGCTTCCACCTTTTAAGTAACTTCATCTTTCGGTCATGAAGTAGAACCATCGAACCCAGGTATTGTACGCCGAGGGGATAAGGCAATCCTCTGACAGTCCCACGTGCTTGAGTGTATCATCATAAAAGAGAATCTCCACCAAACTTCCTTCATCAACCAAGATCCTTGACATGGCCGATTCCTGCACTTTCATTGTTAAGACTAGTGAAAATCCAAGACTAAATTTAGCTTCATTTGTTACAACATGAATGGAACCCAAATGCATCAATTGATTATGGAAGGCATGAATAAAAACTATGTCGACACAACTTAAAGATAACGTTCACTATCGACTTGAAACCAAATGTTATCAAGGGAGAACATGGTGATGGTGGTGTTTTGCATGTTCCTGGTGCTTCTGTTTTTTGAAGGCAAGAAAAACCTGAAACTGTACACAAGGAAATACTGTAGGTCGATGAGAAGACAAAAGGCATTTGTTGAGCTTTATTAGTCTACTGCCTGTTTCTGATATCTTATTCGCAGATGATTATCTACTATTTACTATGGAGTAATATCGGTTATTTTGTGAAAGAAAAAAGGAAAATGTAATTAGACAACAGACATAAATCTTTATTTATTCATAATTTGGTAATACAACAATTTGACAATTTGAGTAAATTTAGACCATGATGTCTTCAGGGGTAAGTCCCAATTCAGCAATAACTTGAGGACAAACAGGTAGTGGCTCATCCTTGAGGTAACCAAGTGAGTTCACAAATCTAATTGGTGATGGGATCCCGTTGTTAGCGGTGATAGCAACACGACCAAGTGATCTTCCTGGGATTTTCCTGGTACAATCAGATCTAGGGCTTTCAGCGAGCACCACTTCACAAACCTCTTCTTCATGATCTCCGTCAACCAAGATGGTGTACCCACCAGTCTCATCGGTCACACCATTTCCGGTGTATGTCAAATGACCTCCTTCTCTGTCTCTACATTCTAAGGTCACATTTGCGCCTGATACACCAAAACCAAAAACATAATTTGCATTGAGCCAAAAAAACAACTGCTACACTCAAACAAATGAAATAATATGGAACGTGTATTAAATTATTTTTCTTTACCTGAAATGTATTCACTAACTCTAGTCTCGAATCCGGCGAGGCATGTGTCACAGTAAACCAACCCATGGACTTTGAAGTCTTCGCAGCTTACAGCTGATACGAAACAGAGAGCAGCGGCAAGGAAGATAACTGAATGAGAGAACTTTGCCATCTCTTAATTTATTTGTTTTTTTATAGATTTATTTCGTTTGTTTTTTATTTTCTAAGAGATGGCAGGGAAATTCTTCTCACAAGAAGGTATTATTGAAGTGGTGCTGAGGGATAAAAACAATGTAAGGTGGTTTATATAGGTACAGATTTGTGTATTTTTGGACTGAGTTTGATGGTTGATTTTAGGAAATCTGCCTTGTTTTTTAACCAAGAAAAGTGATTCTAAATTTAGACAACAAATAGTAACCACAAATTTATAGGTTTGTTGTCGTCATTCAAAGTTGTTTTTCTATTATTGTCTTTGTTTGAAATCAAGGATGGAATGTGCATGCACATACCATGATCAATGTAGTCCATATCGAATTTCGGTTCGTATCGGTTGAGGGCGATACACTGGTACTGGTATATCGATATACCGAGGAAATTTCGATTTCAAATATCGGCGAAATATCGGTCCATATATTTTATATCTATAATTTTATAAAAAAATACTAGTTCATATTTTATAACTATAAATATATTTTAACACGTTATAACAAACGTTTTTTCACAAAGTTTAGAAAGAAAAACTAGCACTCATCCAAAATATATAGATTTATAGATTCCATAAAAAGTTCAAACTGGAAACACAAGAGAAACAAGAACAACTTCAAAGTTTATCGTCTAAAATGCTAATTAAACAAGAATATTACTATTCTAATCAAGATCATTAGATTAATTATAAATATTATCATATGCATATACAATTATAAAATACCATAAAAAATATGAGTAACAATTGAAAATCCTAAAACAAGGATACATTTTTTTATTTTTTTATTAAATTTTTATTAAAAAACAAAAAAGACAAATCAGTCGTACCGGTCCATATAAACCGTACCGGTCAAACCGGTACGGTCCATACCGGCTGATTTTTTTGGTCAAATATCATTTACCGCTATATCGAATTTCGTCTCGTTTACACTTCGAAATCGATAAAACTGGCATATACCGGCCGGCACGGCCGGTGTGGACTACATTGACCATGATAACGGGAGCAATACAAGTGATATTATTATTACGTCGCATTAGAGAGGTGAGTTCAATGGACAGCGGGGATGAAATAGCCGTTAGACAAGGATCCCACCTTTCTGTGTTTGTCTGGACACACCGCCGTGTGTAGCATTTCCGAAAGAAAAACGTCAAAAAGCTGACAAATCCAAGTTGATACGTGGGCCATATGAGAATCGAGAACTCTGTTACGCCATGTTCATTCCAGGGGTAAATTAGACCCATTGCAATGACAACTGGGGTTGAAATTGAACTGGTTCTTTGGTTTTCAGAATGGAAAAAACTCGGTATATAGACAGGGAGTAGGAGACATCCATACTGGAAGAAGATAGAGAGAGAGAGAGAGAGAGAGAGAGAGGAGGTAGAGAGAAGGAGCTTCAGCTTGTTCTGGAATCTAAAGGGGAGCAGTAATAACAAGTTTTCAGTAATGGGGGTAGAGGTATTGACAAATACCTCCCCAAGAATGAAGCAGGGTTACTCCTACTCCTACTCCTCTTCTTCCTCCGATCATCCTAGTACTCCAACCTTCTGCCCTTGTTGATCATGTTGCAAGGGTAGATTGGTCCTTGCTAAATGCAATCCCTGGTGAGAGGGGTGGTTCTCAAATGGTAATCTTTTTTCAATTTCTTTCTTAATCCTTCCGTTTAATTAATACCCAGATCTTCGATTAATTTGTTAATGGTCTTCAAGTTCATAATCTGCTTATTATAAGTTCGTGTTTGATGGTTTACTTCACTATATGGTTTATGAATTATTATTATTTTTAAGCCTTTCTTTTGTAAAGTGGTTCAACTGTTTGTAGTAATGTCTTTTTAAGTCAATAAGGAAGTTCAGAAAGACCAGAAATTTAATATGTTTGTATTATGTTTTGGAGTTTCAAGATTAAGCTTCATGTTCTGTTCATGATTCTGCATTGTTTCTGAATCTGTTCTATTGCTTTTAGATATTCTTTTAACTTGTTAATGTTGGAAAATGTTTATATGTGAGTATTAAACCTTCTTTGGCTTTGTTTCTGGCAGGTTTCACATGGGATACTCGCATAACTGAAAATAAACTATTTCTTTTTCACTTTCCAAATCTAATGTCAATTATTTTTTTGTTTCTTTATGTTTTCTAGATGTGGAACCTCAGGTTACTTTTCACTTTTTTTTACATTCTTGAGTTAGGATTAGTGATAAAAGTCTATCTTTGTTAACTGGTGTCCCTTGTGTTGTTGGAGCATGTTTTCCTATTCTGTTTGTAAGAGATTGTATCATTTTCAGCCATTTAAATTCCACAAAGTTTTAAGATTTCAAGGGAACTCTCAAACAAACTCATTGGCTCAAACTTGTTCAGTTTAATATTTGGAAGCACTGTTTCTTTGGTCAATTTAATCGATAGAGTACATTTCATATATTGCTTGAATTGAAATGAAATCGTTGTTTTTACTAGGTTGGAATTGGAGAACTGGAGCATATATTGAGCGAGGTTAAGACCCACATCATCCCGTCTCTTGAGGATTCATCTCCTGTAAGGACGATGGCTGGTGGTAATGTTGCTAATACAATTCGGGGTCTGTCTGTTGGATTTGGAACCAGATCTGGCATTATTGGGGCATGTGGAGACGATGAAGAAGGTTCCTTATTTGTTAGTAACATGAGCTCGAGCGGCGTAAAGCTTTCAAGACTAAGGATGATGAAAGGGCCCACTGCGCAGGTAACTTCAAGTCATGCTGTTAAGCGTTCTTGTTATCTTTTAGATGTCGAGTTGTTTACCTATATTTTCTCTAAGTGTGTGCCAGGAAACCTTGAATAGCTAAAGCTGATACCTTTTACGGATTAAAAGAAAAGCAAATAATAGTGAGCTAAGTAAAAAGCTGAGAATATATGAATTTAAAACATGTTGACACTTTATTAATCAACTTTTACCAGTGTGTGTGCTTGGTTGACGATGTTGGCAATCGTACTTTGCGGCCCTGTCTCTCACATGCTGTTAGGCTTCAGGTGTGTTGCCTTGTTTTAGTCAAATTTTCGCCTTTCAATAATATTGTTTGGTCTGCTCGTGTAAAGAGGATAGTCAAGAAGGGAGATTCTTGTGTACCTTTCTTTTACATGGTTTCCAGCTGACAGTTGTTCTCTTGTTTTACTTCTCTTTCAGCCAAACGACTTGAATAGAGAGGATATTAGAGGCTATTAGAGGCTCCAAGGTACGGTTTTTTTCTGATTGTTTAATTTACTTAGCCATGCATGTCCTGTGTCCATTACAAGCTTAAAGTTTTTATTTTTCCATACTTTTTAGTTTTTATACTTGGGTTAGAATACATCAAGCGTGCTAGGCATGCAAACCTACCATTCTCTTGGTTGGTTGAACCTAAGAGATGCCATCATTAAAAATGCTGACCAAAATCTAATGCCTGAGTTCTACAAGTTATGCTTATTACTGTTTCATGGTTCCCTTTTCTTAAATTTTAAGAAAGTCTTTTCCAAGGATAGATATGGGTACATACAGTACAGTGGATGATACTGTACTCAACCGTACATTCTACAATATCTACTCTTGGCTGTTTAGTAAGGCTTATGATGTAATTTGTACAAAACCTAGTTCTATATGGAGGCTTATTACTTCAACTAGTCCCCGTTTGAAGAACCTTTTTCTGAAATTTTCTGGGGACTTTTGTATAATTTACAGTGGTTGGTGTTAAGGTATGCATACAATTTGGAGGTTACTCGTAGAGCTATCAAGTTCGCAAAAGAAGGTGTATCCATCTCAATAGATTTGGCGAGTTTTGAGGTATAGTTTCTTAATGACTAAAACTGTCATGCTTTTACATCTTGTTTACTATAGATACAAAATCTGAATATTTCTGCAGATGGTTTGAAACTTCAGGGCCCCCCTTCTAGAGTTACTGGAGTCGGGGGATGTCGACCTCTGTTTTGCCAACGAGGACGAAGCTACAGAGTTGTTGAGGTGATTATGACTCAATTATACAGTAGTGTACCCAATATGTTACTCTCATGTCTTAGGAACCGAGCCCTAACAAGATCACTGGACATGTCTTAAGCACGTGGAACGTGCTCTCAGGGTTGGCCCAGTCTATAAGCCATCTTGCGCATGTTGGTCATGCAGAATAAATTGATTTATATGACTAAGCCTTATTTGTGCTCTTTGTTCTATATGGCGAACAAAAAAGAGGATAATTTATATTTGGCACACAAAACGAGGATAATATATATTTTGTCCACTAATATTTGTGCTTTCCTCTACGGCCTTTAGGGGTGAACCAAATGCTGATCCTGATGCGGCTTTAACTTATCTGGGCAAACACTGCCAAACAGCTGTAGTCACACTTGGTCCTAATGGATGCCTAGCGAAGCATGGAAAGGAGGTCAGTAAAACCTACTGCATTGATAATATCCATTTTGCTGTAATAGTTTTCCTCCTTAAGAGTTTCCAAACATTAGCCTGTCTCGCAAAATGTTATTTTGATAGCAAACCGGCACCTTCGATATCTGTTGTTTTCTGTTTGTCATAACCATCACTTTCTTCTCACACACTTGTCTTTCAATGTCCAAGGCACTTGATAATGGTTTTTGCAACTGTTTCAGGTAGTCCGTGTTCCGGCTATGGGGAAGGGACCACTTACAGATGCCACTGGAGCTGAAGATCTCTTTGCGGGTGGAATTTTATATGGAATGGTAAAAGGACTATCCCTTGAGGACTGTTGTAGGGTTGGGTCCTGTAGTGGTGGGGCGGTTATTCGTTCTCTTGGTGGTGAGGTGAGACCCAAGAGCTGGCAATGGATGTATAAGGAAATGCAAATTATGGTCTTTCTCTTCCTGATTTGCAAATAATAAAGATGACTTCAAAGCATTCCATCAACAACCCAAGAGTGTTCTTGTTTTCCTCTTCCTTGGATAATGGGCAGCTAATCAATGTAAAGTTGCATTTTGGGGATGGGTGTTGAACATCCGAGTACCACCAATTGAGTACTACTATGTTATTGAGCCAATTGAGTACTGCTATATTTCCACCAACTTCAAAACTTGAAAGTCTCTATATACAACGTATTGCAACAACTGCTCAAAGATCTCGTATCAATCAATTTAGTATCATCTCAGATCAATCAATTTAGTACCTTGTCGGATCTTTTGGACTTAGCTACTTGGACTACCCGCCAGACAGGAACCGGCACTCCACTCTTGGTAGTAACAAATTTTTTTGAAACTCCC
Organism: Papaver californicum; assembly: GCA_023531435.1. Lineage (NCBI taxonomy): Eukaryota > Viridiplantae > Streptophyta > Magnoliopsida > Ranunculales > Papaveraceae > Papaver > Papaver californicum. The sequence continues at coordinate 2,683,267 of JAJJMC010019771.1, forward strand.
GAAGATGGTGGATTATTATCCCTCTTTCAAACAAGTTCAACACCAGGCATTTCTGATCCTAACAGGTCATGTTACGATGGAGTTCCCTGCAGAAGTGAACAACCAATGATTGTCTGTTATCTTCTTGTGACATGGCTGGCTCAGGGGTTCTAAAGCTAATTTTATATCAAGATTACTTGGACTAAGGCTGAATTGTGAACAACCAATGATTCAACACAAGTAATTTAACATAAACCATCCTTACCAAGTTTAATCGAGGGGTTCACCAAAATACTAGGCAGGTTAAAAGAACAATGGGACCATGGAAAGAAAAGGAGAGTATATCTTGTCCTTCACATAATCACACATACTGTTTCCCCGGTAAGTTTTCACAAATGAAAGTATCAAAGTCCCTTCTTCAACGCGATGCAACTGCTTCTCTTAGATATCTCCAATATCCATTGGAGCTGGAGGAGGCACTTCTGGACTCCTGTCCTCCTGCATAGCTGCACTACCATCTTGACCAGCTTCTTCTTGCACAGGTGCCTCTTCCCTTATCTCTAACAACTCGATAAACTCTTGTATAGTTTTCTGATCCAAAATGTGGAAATCCTCTTCAAGACCAACAACAGCAACAGTGCAGATTGAGCTTGTTAGCTTCTCTCCTTGTAAAGTTTCCTTGATTGCAAAGAGTGCATCTTTGATGAGATCATCACGGGAAGAGTTGGCGAAGGACTCAAATTTGCGTTCCAAGTAAGTTTTAGCAGATTGTGAGCGAGACCCGATGGCAAAGGCCTGGTATTCGAAGTAGTTCCCACTTGGGCAATTGTAGTAGAGGTGTGCTCCTGATTCATCTAATCCTGCAACCAGCAGACCAACACCATATGGACGTTTCCATGACCTCTGGGTGCAAACCTGCAAGAAAGAGAATTAATAATACACTTGGAGCATGGAGAACCCTGTTATGCAACACATTTACAAGCATAGTTTGTACTCAGTTAATTGTCCTTCGTGTAGTATATCAAAACTAAGAGGAATCAAGCTAATCATATTAAATGATCGAACTAATATGACTACTATTTCCAGATGACAACACAAAGATAAAAGAAAATTTAGCTCAACAAAGAGATCTGAAGGTATGAAATAAAAGCTGATCATAAAATGGAGGTTCACTACCCTGCCAAGGGAATGAGGAAAGTGTGTATTAGCAAACAAACAAGCAATTGTCAGGAAATTCAAGTACACTAAGCAATGGTCGACAAGTTGACCTCTTGGAAAATTAAAATTTCACATCCGCAAAGGAAGATTAAGCATTCAAACAGCAATATCACTGATACCCATTTCACGAGAAAGGTTTAACGAGTAATAGTTGGATAACAAAGCTAATTATTCATAATAGGTTATTCCTTATAACAAAAAGTTCATGAGTCAGTATCTGTGAATGTAATATGTATGCCTTTAGTGCATGTGAGTTTACTACTAATTGTGATCTTTGAGCATGTACGAGACACTAATAGACGCTGAGATATACTGCTTTATAAGGTCACTAAACTTAAAAATCATCAGCAAGATTATCTATCTCAGAATAATCTGCTAGGACCAGCTGCCTCAGTTTCTTCCTAGTAATGATGATCCCAATTCCTAGTAACCCAATATCTAAATTTTTTGAATATCAGATATAATTTCACAATCAAGTGGTGATATGCTCAACACTACTCAACAGATCCAATATCTAAAATGCTGAAGTTTGGAAATAATTTCATTTTCTATAACCAAAAGCAAAGAAAGAACTATCTAAATGTACACAACCCTATAAGCTTACAGAGGCCTCTGGTTATGTTCCAGAGTAACTTCTTATGTTCATAACATACGAGAAAAGAAAGGGAAAATATTTATTCTTGAATGGTGAGGCAGCGTCATTAATTAATCAGTCGTTTCTATGATTTTAGCCATAGTTCTCTAATTAGTATCAAATGCTCAGAAACTTTTAATTCAGTGAAAAGACAGACAACTCAAGAGTACAGTTATCTGGGAGAACTTGAACCATAAGAAAACACTAAGGATTTAATTATTAAAAAACTATGGCAACCAATGTATGGAAAGTGGTTGAGTTGAATTTGAAGAAAAGGTCCTCAGTATTTCAAAAAGGGGCACACATTAGACAATCCAAAAATATCTACTCTATCAGTCAAACAAAACAATGAAGAGGCGAGACGGTTCATCTGAAATCTTGTTTTCTTAAACATGCTGATTTGGAATGATCTTTGAGTTTCTACCGACTACTCATAGATGCTAAAGCGTATTACCAGTCCTACTTCCACACATCCAGTATCGTACACGGCTGGACCTCGAAAGTGCTCTCATTTCTTTAACTAATAACTACCTATATATATGTAAAGGACTCTACAAAAGAACTACTTATATGTCAATAACTCTACAGGTTAGTCCCAAAGCTTAATAAACCTATAACCCCGTTCAAGAGTAACTTCTGGCAAAACTGTTACAATGCTTGCACATGTTATTTATCATAGATGCCTGGTATTCACCCCAACAAGTTGCCCCTCCAATGATTAATAGGCCATCCACTTGAACCAAATATTGTTAATTGTTTTCATGTTCCCCCCTTCTCTGATTAGTACTAAAGCTTCAGCTGAAGAGAAGCTTAGTGATAAATGCCTAAACCATGAGAAAGCACTAAGGTTCCACTTCTTTCCAACCCTCATAGAAAACCTTAGGTTCAGCATAATCAATAATCAGTATAAAGAATCATCAATATTTAGGTTAACACTAACCCTAATTTCTCTAACTTCTAACCTAACAATCTAATCAGACTTCCATAAAATTAAAATTAAACAAACCCTAAATTATAAAAACTAAACATTAGTGTTAATAAATAAACCCCTATTCATGAAAAAACAAAGTAAAAACTAAGGTTTTGAAATAAAAGGAGGAGATTAAAGAAAGAAAGAAAAGATACCTGAGCTTTGTCAGCTAACTGAACAACTAATCTCCCAACAGCAAGAGGAGACTCATAAGTGAAGCTATAGTTAATACATTCGGATCTAAGATATTTAGATAAAACTCTACCATCAGCAGTAAGACCAGCAATAGCAACACCAATATGATTATCAATTTTGAATATCTTCTTTTGATGTGAAGATAATTCAGAATTAGATTTGTTAACACTTGCTAATACAACATGTGTTTTAGATCTAAGTCCAATAGCTGCTGAACCTTGTTTTACAGCTTCCATTGCATACTCTACTTGAAATAATCTTCCTGCTGGACTCCATGTTGTTACATCTGTATCATACTGGTTCCTAAACATTTTGCTTGCTTAATGAAAAACTAGGGTTTTGATTTTCAAAATTGATCCACTGATTTCCCCTCTTTCTCTTCCTTATGGTCTTTTTCTAGTCTGGGTTTTAGTGCTTACTTGTGAACAGAGCTATTTAATAGTGCCTTTTTTTTCTTTTTCGTCAAGACACTCTAGCCTTTGGTCAATATCTCTTGACTATATCAATGTGTCTCTTCTCTTTGGATAAATAATGGGGGTCCATAGGGAAACTGTACGTTTTTTCTCTAGTCCATTAAATATCTGCGCTATCCAGATTTCGTGGGATTAGAAATCCTTCGCCGATATTCCAAATTCCATAACTCACGTCTCCCATGAGATTCATAATCTTATCGGTGAAAGTTTCACACCTTCATTAAAATAAAAAAATCTGGGTCTGGGCTAAGTCCATTGATTCTGAGAGGATAGTGATTAGATTGATGTTGCTGATGTTGGTCATGTTATCGTAATAGAGAATTTGTATTTGATGAGATTAGCGTTATAAATTAGATGGCGAAAACTTACATGAGATACTTTCAGAAAACCTCTGTGCTTACAAAAAGAAACCTAGAACTCATTCATAAAGTTATTGTCATGGGTTGATAATGATGAACTCTTATATTGGCTCCTCCAATCAAGAACCCCAGCATTGTCCATATACAACTGGTATTAGAACTGATATTTGAACCATGGTGATCAACACTTTTGGAAATGCCTATTTGAAGAGTCAGCATAGTTTACCATATCGGAATATATCAATTCAATTTTTGAATTTTTCCCATGAGTAACAAATATCAAACATACTTGTTCCAAGTACATATCAGTCTTTAACCACATGAAGAAGAAAGTGGAAATAATGGGGTACCAACTACTACTTTTTCATTCCTAATGTAGATGAAGGAGATCGAGGAAAGGATGGTGGTTTTCGCTCTTAACATCATATAAGACTAGTCTACCATCAGAAATTGGATGCCCTAAGTAAAACACTACTACCACTAGCACTAGTAGTACCAACTGAGCTATTATTTACCCTCACTTCCTAACAGTTACAAACCAAATTGATGAAGCATTATAGCATTCTGTGCATGCATACGGTTTTCAGCTTGTGGAAAGACGATGGAGTTGGGAGCTTCAATGACTCCATTTGTGACCTCGACACCTCTTTCTGCTGGTAGGCAGTGCATAAAATACGCTTCTGGTCCTGCTAGCGTCATTAGCTCTTCATTTACCTGCAATAAATTTTTAAAGAAGACAGTGCGGGTAGTAATTCATAGTTAGTACACATAATCACAGGATGCACCAATAACCCTCCATGCTACTGTGAAATAGAGTCGCTTCCTATTTTGACAGGAGGTACTCTATGCTAAGTTATGAACGAGTCACTCGACTCACTCCAAAAGGAAAAGAAAACATGGTTGATTCTATCGGACTACATTCAGTCATTGCTCTAATGTTTTTTTTATCTACTTTATAGATCAAGGTTTATATCGTCACACAAAATTAAATTCACGCACGTTACTACTATTTATTTTCAATCGAACTCTAATATCTTAGTTTCATATCAACATTGTTCAGGGTTTTTTGCATAGAAGAATCACTACGCTTTCGAAGTTCAAAAGCATATATTACTATGCAGTATTTAAAGATGAAGGGTAGAGACACTAAATACTATTCTTCAGCGTTCATACAATCTATATGATTGCTGTGTGAAATCACAAAGATCAACATACACCATACAGAAGTCATGACAGATCCTATACAAGAAACCTGATGCATAGACTTTCATATCCGTTGAATAAATTTCTGGTGCAAGTACACCTTAGTGGAGAAAAAGAGAGGCATGAACATTTTGTACTGATTAATTTAAGCTGGACTGATGGACAACCCTTAAAGTTCTCCTATAGTGTGCCTTTACAGATTTGAGATTTCTCTATTGCGATCTAAACACGTGTATGTACATCATTGGTTACCCACCAATGGGAGTCCAGCCATAAGCCTACCACTATCAGTAAATCAATTGTTACATGCAATGCCACTATAGATTTATACAAAACTTTTTGGGGATTCAACCATTCAATGTGACAGCCAAAATTATAGAAGTATACCTGAAATCCTTCAAAAACTTTACGGCGGTATTCAGCCTCCCCTTTTTGACCCATACTTGCCCAAACGTCAGAGTACACAACATTTGCCCCTTTAACAGCTTCTTTGGGATCATTGGTTATCTCAATTTTGCCTATTCCAGCATTTCGTGCCTTCTCAACAGTCTTTTCATCTGGTTCAAATCCTTTAGGACATGCACAAACAAAATGAAAAGGAACCACCGACGCCAACAAGAGCCATGAATGCACAATGTTGTTACCATCTCCTACATACACGACCTGTGATTCGCATTGAAAAAGGAGCAGTATCAGCATAGTCTAAAATAAAACAGAGATACATGAAGGAATATTTGAAGGAGAATTCAATTCACTTTGAGAAGGTGTTATACAGTAACAAGAGAGGAATTAAATTACCTTTGTTCCTTCAAGCTGACCAACATGTTCAATTATAGTGAGTGCGTCGGCCATAATTTGAACAGGATGATTGTAGTCAGTCAGGCCATTGATGACTGGTACAGAAGCGTATTTTGCCAAATCAAGAATGTCCTGCATTGCTAAAAAAAAGCTGTGGTAAATAGAACAAGAAACATAAGTACATAAAGTAAATAACAAACAACAACCATAATAGCTGATATAAAAACAAATCTCCTAAGGTTGGCGTCATGCCCTATTTCAACTTGCTCAGTGGCAGTGGCGGAGCCACGATTCTTGGTAGGGATGGGGAAACTTAAAGGGATTTTAAGCGGGGAAAATAGCATTAAATACGCTTTTTCATGCAACTTATCCATTTTGTCAGCTTGCATGCAAATTTAATGATGGCTAGTAAAGTAATGTAAGTTTGACTGCCAGAAGTAATTGCTACCGCTAGTTCAAATCAGAGCAATCTTGAGTCAAAATTTTACATAGACTGAATTTAAACTGAATGTGAGAAAGTTAGATTAAATTTACACCAAGTCATGCCTGAGTATAAAACTATTTAGTTTGAATAACTGGCTTGAACAGCCAAGGTCTCCTGAAGGCTGAACTTATGCTCAACTACTTGAAGATAATAAATTTAAGAGCACTGGATATCCAAGTTGCAGAGATGGCATAAAATGAGGGCTTTAGAAACAGCAATTCAACCCCAACAGATCCCATTAACAGTAAATGTAACAATTACTAGAATGATAAGCAAAACTCACCGTCATACCTGATGAGCAAATAAACGAGCCATAATGATATCATTATAGCCAGAAAGCACACGAGCAACATCACGTGTTTCCTCCCTTTTACCCATTTGGATATCATCCGGTCCTAAATATATAGCATGCCCACCTAACAAGAAGAACCCTGTCTCTAAAGAAACTCGAGTTCTCATTGACGGCTTTGCAAAGATCATTGCCATTGTCTTCCCCTTAAATGGTTGGAATGATCTGTCTCCTGATTTAAGTAGCGCCTTGACTTCAGAAGCACGATCCAGGATCTTAAAAATAGTTTCTCTATCAAAATCACTGATGTGAATAAAGTCCTTAAGCCCCAATTTTGCTGAAAAACACATCAAATTTACGAATTCAGCTAACTATGTTGCAGTATTTGTGGGTTGTTTCTGGAATTTAGAACTACATTTATGGTAAAGGTATACCCTTTGTTTTTGCAGACAAAAGAAGATTAATTCAATAAACAGCATATCTCTGGTATTCGTTTTGCAAAAAAAAAAAAGGTTTTAAGCACAATAGCCCAAGTATTACGGGAACCTATTCACATGAGTAACTGCTTATTTATTCTAACAAAAACTTCTTAATAGAAGTATCCCTTAATATAACATGTATGCCTTCACTGCATGCGAGTTTACTACTAATTACGATCTTTGGGTATGTATGAACCACTAATAATAGATGTTGTATGTACTACTGTATAAGGTCACTAGCAAACTTGTAATTCATCAGCGTGATTATAGGTCTCCAAATAATCTCTAGAATCAATTGCGTCAGTTTCTTCCTAGTAATCCTAATTCACTCTTCTGAAGAGTGTTGATTATAATCCCAAATCTGAAATTGGTGATATTCTTAACACACTCCAACAATTACAATATCTGGTTATCAATCTATCATGCAAAAAGAAAAGCGAAATATTTGTTCTTGAATGGTATGGCAGCAGTCATTCCCAAGATTTTAGCCATACTTCTCTAATTAGTATCAAATTCAGCCGAAACTTTTATTCGGTGAATATAGTCAGATAAAGCCAAGCATACTTTCATAAGAGAGAACCTAAACCATAACAAAACACTACGGTTTCACTTCTTTTGTAACTATGAAAATCAATATACATAAAGAGGTTAAGTTGAAATTGTAGAAAGTCATCAGTATTTCAATATAAGTCACACATTACAAAATCCAAAAATATCTAGTCATCAGTCAAATAACACAATAGAGAGCGAGATAGTTCATCTGAAATCTTCTTTGCTTATACATGCCGATTTTGAGAGTTTGTACCAACTGCCAATCGATGCTAAAACATATTATTGTAAAAGATTAATAGACCACTTACTAACATTACTCCAACACATACAGTATCTTAAAACGGATGAACTCGAAAGTAACTTCATTTCTTTAACTTATATCTACAGAAAAACTACTTATCTGCAAGGACTCTGGTGAAGGGTTGGGACTTGTAGTGGGTGGGGCTGTTATTTGTTCACTCGAGGGTGAGGTGAGACCTAAGAACTGGCAACGAATTTATAAGGAGATGCAGATTGAAGGTTTTCTATTCCTGCAGATAATAAAGACTACTTCAAGGCACTCCCTCCGCAACCTAGAAATGTTCTTATTTTCCTCCTCCATTTGCTTTTCTAGTTGTCCATGCTTATGTTAAAAACTTTAAATTTCATTAATGGGCAGCTAATTAATGTGAAGTTGCAATTTGGGGGTGGGATGATGTTGAACCAATTGATGATTACCACATTTTTGTATTTTTAAATGAGTACCATCGCATATCTACCAACCTTGAGACTTGAGAGTCTCTGTATACAACGTAATCCAACTACTGCTGAAAGAGTTCAGACTACAGAACAGTTAACTCAGTATATATTCTTCGGCTTTTTATGCACTTAACATCTTACTTAAATGTACACAATTCTACGTGCTAGTACTAAAGTTTAATAGACCTATAAGTATCTTCAACTTTTCCACTATTTCTCTGATTAGTACTAAAGCTCCAGCTAAGAAAAGGAGCTTTGAATGTAAAAGCCTATACTATTGGAAAGAACCAAGGTTCCACTTCTTTCAAGCTCCTCATGGCTTACATCGTACTAGAAGAGGTTCAGTGTAATCAATCGGTTGAAAGAGTTATCAACATTTCAAAATATAACTAACCCATTAAGAAATCCAAAGGTTTCTGCTCTATCAGACAAACAAAACAATAAAGAAAATGAAACCCTAATAATCTAACCAGACCCACAAAAAAGAAAACCCAATTCAGACTCACTAAAAGTTCTCATTTTTCCAACGCTCACGAACGCGGCTACTATAAAAACACATTGATGCAATCCTAAAACCCTGACCTAAATCTATAAACATAGTCATTTTTCTAAGCAGACCCATTATGTAAATAGCAAAAATAAAGTTATGAGATGAAGTGGGACATCTAACCTTTTCCATTAACAGAAGATGACACAGAAGAAGAAGAAGCAGAAGCAGATATGTGACATGAAATCCGATTAGATTTCAGCAAACTTGATGGAAAACAAACAGTTTTCTGAGTTGGAAAAGATGAAGAAAATGATGAGAGAGATGAAGTATCAGATCGAATAAGAGTGGAAGTACAAGAGATGGATGATGCCATCGTTATTTGATTGGCTTAGAACTTTCGGAACTTTCGGAACTTTTGAGGAAACAGAAACCTTTTTCCAGAGGAGACAGAGTTCAGAATTTGGTGTTCAAGGGTTTTATAGTGGAGGCGGAGATATCATAACATGTTCTCTTTCTACTTGGTGCCGCTCGTGGTAGTGGATCTGAGAGGGGTCAAAATTGATACCCCTTGACTTAGATCGTTATTTTACCGGGTGATTAATAGTCAAAACTCAAAAGGTAATTTCGAAAGTAAATCGGATATTAGGCCAGATCCTATGTACCCATTTAAATGAGTTAGTTTATTTAATCAGGTGGTTAAATCTGGAACAATTAACATATTTTGTACATTTAGGAGATTAGATAATAAAAATCCCTACGTCTATATTAGAGATTTTGAAATGATTTGTGGGAACATGAGTTATCCAAATATCTCGATAAATGTGCTTAGGTTACGTTTTTTTCCTTTTTCCCTCAATGAGAAGGTCAAAGAGTGATATCATTTCATTCCTGCTAAAACAATCACCACTTGGGATGGCCTTATAGAGGCCTTTATTAAGAAATTCTAGCCACACCATAAGATTGTTGTTGTTCGTCAGTCTATTCAAACATTTAAGCAAAAATTAGGTGAAAACCTACACGATTATGTAAAAAGGTTTAATGAATTGTTATACCAGTGTCCGCATCACGGATTTAAAAAAGCTCATATGGCTCAAATCTTGTATGAGGGCCTAGATAGTGAAACTCGTATGCAGGTAGAAACAATGAATGGTGGGGAGTTTACCCATCGGGAGCCTGATAAATGTTTTGACTCGTTCATCGAGTTAGATGAAAAAAAACTAAGCAATGGGCTTCAATGAGAGAACCAGAAATAACTAGAAACTCAATCCATAAGGTCAATCGAGTTGCCAATGGTTCGAATATCCTTAGGCGTCTAGAGGACTTAGAAATTAGAAGCCAAGAAGGGTCGAGTCGGGTTATGGGCTATAACAATGAGCCCAAATTTTACCCAAATGAAACTACCCGTGACCAGGTTAGTATCTTGCATGGAGGTATGAACTCTAAATATGAGGGTCGACCCAAGTTTGACCCATAATCTAATACCTAAGTCCTGGTTGGAGACATAACCCAAATTTCCCGTGGTCCAAAGGGGCCCATCAGGGAAATGCTTCTAGCAATCCACCACCCAGTTTTCTTTGAAACCCAACCCAAGTCTAAGAACCAAGTCCATTTTTTTCAAAGTCATCTCTAGAGGAAACTCCAAAACTCTTTATTGAAAGTAGAGCCCTAAATCATGCCCAGACTACCCAACATTTTAACCAAATAGGTCAGAGGCTCAATAGATTTTAACAAAACCTACAAAATAATGACCGAGGTATTAGTAACTTAGAGACCCAAATGAGTCAACCGTCCAACAAGCTAAATGATAGGGAAAATGGGAAATTTCCTAGCCAACCGACTCCGAATTCAAAATGAGTCCACTAGATAAATGGGTCAGGTAGTTCTACTGAGCACGTTCAAGCAGTCATTACCCTCAGGAGTGGCAAAACAGAAGAAAACACAATAGAACAACCTAAGAATAGTCATTAAGCTGAAAAAGAGTCTGAAGTAGACGAAACTCCTACAGATACTAATGGTCCTGAGAAGGATATGGGCCCAAATGAGGAAACTGTCCCTGAGAGAGTGTTTACACCACCCTCTCCATTTCCCCAAAGGCTTGCCAAGAAAAATTCCGGCATTTATGCTGAAATCCTAGACATCTTTAAGCAGGTTATCAACCTTTCCCTGTTAAATGCAATTAAACATATGCCAATCAATGCCAAGTTCCTAAAAGACATGTGTACGGTCAAACGAGAAGTGAATATGCATAAAAAGTCATTCTTGACCCAACAAGTTAGTTCACCATACTTTCACAACAGTACCCAGTCAAATTCAAAGATCATGGTTGTCCCACTGTTACCTACACTATAGGCAATCAACAAATAGAAAATGCATTGTTAGATCTTGGGGCTAGTGTGAATCTTTTACCATTCTCAGTATACGAACAACTTGGACTAGGTGAGATGAAACTAACTAGGATTACACTTCAGTTAGCCGATAGGTCAATCAAGATTCCACCTGGAATTATTGAAGACGTTTTGGTTCAGGTAAAAAACTTTATATATCCAGTTGACTTTGTGATTCTAGACACTCAACCTATCTCAAGCCAAGAAATCCATATTTCAATCATCATTGGTCGACCATTCTTAGCTACTACTAATGCAATAATCAATTGTCAAAATGGTCAAGTGGAATTTTCTTTTGGCAATCAAAAAATATCCGTATATGTTTTAAAGCTTTCTAAGCCCTTTCGGACCATGACCACTATGAGTCTGTCTGCATGATTGATTCTCTAGTTGAGAACACTTTTAGCACCAATAGTATTAATGATCCGTCAGAGGCTTGTCTTGCCCATTTTGGAGCCTACTATGATGAGGATAGTCATTTTGAAGAAGTTAATGCATTGTTAGATTCTACACCAGTTTTGGATTATGGGAAATGACAACGTAAACCTGAACCTCTTCCGCCAACTACAAATAATCCCATCCCATCTTTAGTTAAAGCTCCCACCCTTGAATTAAAGTCTTTACCAGAGACGTTGAAATATGTGTTTCTAGGTAATAGGAATACTCTTCCTGCCATAATTGCCTCTAACTTAGAGCCTGTTCAGGAAAGTAGACTAGTTAATATTCTCCGAGAGCACAAGACTGCCCTTGGGTGGACCATAGAAGATTTGAAAGGTATTAGTCATGCTGACTGTATGCACCGAATCTACCTAGAGGAAGGTGCCAAAACTTCAAGAGGAATGCAGCGACGATTAAACCCCAACATGAAATATGTTGTCCGTACAGAGGTGCTCAAGTTGTTAGATGCGGGTATCATATACCCCATCTCTGATAGTAAATTGGTCATCCTTGTCCAGGTTGTCCCAAAGAAGTTTGGGATTACAGTAGTTGAGAATGAGAACAATGAATTGATCCCCACCCGTGTTAATACTGGGTGGAGAGTAGACTACCGTAAGCTGAACTCAGTCACTAGGAAAAACCATTTTCCTTTACCATTCATCGACCATATATTAGAAAGATTAGGCGATCATAGCCATTATTGTTATCTAGATGGATATTCTAGGTATAACCAAATCCCCATAGCCCAGAAGACTAGGATAAAACGACCTTCAAATGCCCATTTGGTACTTTTTCTTACAGGCGGCCTTTCGGGTTGTGCAATGCACCCGCAATATTCCAATGTTGTATGCTAAGTATCTTCTCGTACATGGTGGAGCAGTTTCTTGAGGTTTTTATAGATGATTTTTTGGTTTTTGGTTCTTCTTTCTATGAATATTTTCACCACCTTACACTAGTTCTAGAACGTTGTAAAGAAAAGAACTTAGTCCTTAACTGGGAAAAATATCATTTTATGGTTAAATCTGGAATAATGTTAGGATATGTGGTGGCCGCTAAGTGAATAGAAGTTGATAGAGCTAAGGTTGACCTAATTTCAAAATTAAGGACACCTAAGAGTGTAACAGATGTTAGATCTTTCTTTTTCCATGCTGGATTTTATCGTCGTTTCATCAAAGACTTTAACAAGATTGCCTTACTTCTGTCGAACCTGCTTGCTAAAGATACTGCATTTTTATTTGATGAAGCATGTGTTGAAGCTTTCGAGAAGCTCACTTCTGCCCCTATCATCCAACCACCTGATTGAAATATCCCATTTGAACTCATATGTGATGCGTCCGATTAACTATGATAAAGCACCTTATTTGATTTATTATGCTAGTAAAACCTTAAAAAGCACCTTATGTGATAGAGCACCTTATGTGATAAAAAGACATGATAAAGACATGATAAAGCACCTTATGTGATTTATTATGCTAGTAAAACCTTAAATGATGCCCAGATTAACTACACAACAACTGAGAAGGAATTGTTATCCATCGTGTTTGCACTGGATAAATTTATATCATACCTTCTTGGGTCAAAGGTTATAGTCTACTCTGACCATGCCTCGCTCAAGTATCTTCTGTCTAAGAAGGACTCGAAGCCCCGACTGATTAAATGAGTTTTACTGTTACAAGAATTTACTTTAGAGATTCGTGATAAAAAGGGTTCTGAAAATGTAGTAGCCGATCATTTATATGGTATCCTTGTTGAGTCTAGAGATGATGAGAGACCAGTTCTTGACACATTCCCTGATGAACAATTGTTTTCCATCTCTCAGTTACCCTGGTTTGCTGAAATTGTTAGTTATTTGGTAACTGGTCAAATGCCTGAGCATTAGTCTACACATGATAGAGTAAAATTCTTGTATGAGGTCAAACATTTTTTCTGGGATGATCCATACTTATTCAAGACAAATGATTGCCACATTGTGATCAAGTTTGTTAGAGACAACATATTCTTTCGATTTGGTATGCCTAGAGAAATTATTAGTAATGGAGGTTCCTATTTTTGTAATCGTTCATTTGAATCTCTCATGAAAAATTACTCCATTACTCACTAGGTTCCAACACCTTATCACCCACAAACTTGTGGCCAAGTATAAGTATCTAATAGACAAATAAAACAAATTTTTTAAAAGACCGTAAACCCCACTCGGAAAGTGTGATGAACCGGAAAATTTTCGCTTCCAACGGGTCGGGTTACGATCCGCTTGGCAAGCTCCAACTTTCCAATACGCCACTCGAGGAACCAACATTACCAACTTTTCAAACCAATATAATTTTTACCTAGCAAATGTTCATTGATTTATTCCAATTGCTTTATAAGCATGTAAGCAAGCTTTTATATTTCAAAGGTCATCGAATCCTACATATGATTCTCATCATTTTGTTGTGAGGATACAATATCTCCTGCCAGCCTACCGTGCCGCACGGTCTTCCACTCATGAGTGAGATCCTGTCAACACACATCGTGCCGATACAATATCTCCTGACATCCAACAATCACCCTTTATTTCTCATTAGATGATATGAACAACCTCGAAAAAGTTGCAATCATCTCTCAAGGTAGTATGAACAACCAGTACTGCAACTACCTCTTACTGCCAAGGTTACAATCATCTCTTAATGGATGGTATGAACTTCCAAGCAGCAATCAACCCTTTTTAGACGATATGAACAACCTCATGTAGTTGTGCTGAACGGCATAACGGTTGTCTACGATCTCCGTTGCTCGAAGGGGTCAAACATGACCGTAGTTCATCACCTTTGTTTAGATAGTATGGATTACCTTCAATGATAGTAATTACCTCTCACCGGATGATCGAAAGGTATTATTAATAGCAATATAGTTCAACAAAGATGACTGAACACCATTGCTTTGGTTTACTTTTTATAATAAGGATACAAAATCCATTGTTTACCCAACCGTATCAGTAAGAGAGGAAATGAGATAATATAACCAGCAGCATCATAACCATTATGAATTGCACTCAAAGTGAAATAATAAAATCCTACCATGACAACATTTGCAAGCCATAACACAAGAATGTTTAATGCTAAATAGATTTTCCACATGCCTACCGACATAACTCCTACATTATTCCTTTGCGGAAATACGAATATATATTACATAAATTCAATCGTTTATAAACATATATCAAGCACTTAATGACACCCGATCTGGCGCTGGTGCCCGTAATCACCTTTTTCAGATAAAATTATCTCCAAAATTAATCACGAAGCTAACAAAGAAATCAACATAGTAAAGAATGCAACTTATACTAGAAAATGTATGTAAGCATATCATTCACGGTATATTAGTAAGATGAAATCCAAAGGGCACCATGAGCTAAAAGTTTTATAAGCTGGGACATAATTGAGACTTCAAAGTAATAACTTAATTGTCGATAACGGGACTACTGAACTAAAAAGGAAACACAATTAATTAAATCATATTTTAATAGGCCTGATGCTAATATCATTTGTTCACATCAGTTAGTTAATTTTAGTATTAGGTACAACATCTAAAAATCGAACTCAAAGGCAGAACAATAAGATCAGCCAATATTGAAATTTAATTACAGGCTTCCAAAACAGAGGTATAGAACCCACAGACAAGTACATTGTTGTTAAACATTTAAAGTGTGACTCTTTGGATTATCCAAAAGATGATAACCTTATATATAACTAGAATCATCTACATTCAACTATTACTTAAGATTTTCGCTCCAAACCATTATGACAATCGTCAAAATCACCCTTTCGTGATAACAACACCACGTAATATATGCAAGACAACACGATAAGAAATTGGCAAACATGTTTTCACACAAATACTGGTAGTGAACATTTGTATCCTCTGACGACACAACACACGTATGTCACCGATTTTAGTAACTAAGTCAGACCACTAACGATACAGTACTAGTAAGCTACATTCATTCCTTCTACTTAAATGTACAAAAGCCATACACCAGTCTTTCATTAAAGAATGCAAAGCAGATACAGTTACCCTAATTTCCTAACACACTAGTAGTTTCCAGCCATATATGAATCAAATTTAGCACATCAAATTAGAGAATTAAGTTCTCATTGATCCTGCCCACACCGAACACAATATATATATAGAAATGGTTATTAATACCTATATACCTACTCGCATTACCACTCGTCAGCGGATACTTACCGTATCAGACTACTACAAATTAGAATTGATCAGACTGACCTTTAATTGATTTTCATATTTGTACAGTATCAATTAAAAAGTCCCTAATCACAAACATCATATATATATATACATATATATAAATTCTTTCCAAATTTTATAGTTTAATTCTTCGGTTAACTACGAAGTAAGATATGCTAGGATGATGTTCTCATTTATCACTTCATCAAAGATACTGTAGGCATAATCTCATTTTGAGAACACACATGAATTGGTGATAAACACGTTTTTGTGTCTTATTTGATCTCAATTTGTATATTTGTTAGTGTTCATTTTTGTATTTATTATGGTGTTTTATGTGTGTAGGTATTTTTGAGAAACAAAATTTTGCGGAAAAATTGACATAAAAATTGCTAAAGGCACCCTCGATTTGGATAAGGGCACCCCTAGTTGATAAAGGCACCCTCACTCTAGTTACGGGAACCCTCTTCTTCTTCATTTTTAAACTGTGTTCTGGCGGGAAACTATTTTATTTCTGTGTGAATTTTGAGCGAGTAGTTTTTGGGATTCTTAATGGTTTTGGAACAAAATTATTACCTTCCCTTATTAGAAGGAGTTTCTATATTATGAAACACGTAAAAATCAAAGAGAATCCTTGGAATATATTTGCTTTTGTTACAACAAATGGTTAGGTGCGAAAATGGAAAGAATTTTTCTCGGCAATTTGATTTGAAGAAAATATTGTTTGAGATTTTTTCTTGGGTTCGACAGCATCAAAGATTTTATCTTCAAGCTTCGATAAGGAAACAACGTGAGAAGAATTGAGAGAATATTTGCCGAGAGGGAAAGAAGATTATGACCGGAGTATTCCTCGTTGAAGATAGGTTATTCTCGAAGATTTTGAGGATATATGAGAGGTGTTGGATGTTGTGGTATAAATAGAGAATCGATAAATAATTTATTTTAATTTTTTTTTTTTTGGGGGGGGTGGGATGGAGAGGCAAAAAATGAAAAAAATCAAAATCCAGAAAATTCTCGCGATGAAGAAGATGAAGAAAACGTTGCGATAAGGTTGAAGTTTCTGTGGCTAAAAGGTTGAAGATTCTGTTGCTAGAGCTTTTAACTTTGCAATATTTATCTTCATTTGCAAGTTTATCTTCAGTGAAACACTTTCTCCTCTATAACAGTGAGTCTGTAACACTTATAAACGTTGCAAACTCGTTGTTTTCATTACTTTCACTCTTTTTTATTATTTGTAAACACTTTGAGCTATGTACCAATCTTTTGAGGGTGTTTTCAACATGAGGAACTAAACCCCTTTGCTGAGGCGATGGAGGATGCCATTGTTCCAAGAAGAGTGGTATATTTCTATTTTTTAATTGATTTTTTCTAAATTCTTTTATGATTATTTGCTTTGATTAAAAAATTGATTTATGATTTTTATTAAACAATTGTTATTTCTTTTGATAGAGCATGCTTAGCCTAGAGTTTTTGATGTCCTATACTTTCGATTTACAATTGTTATTTTGAGAATCTACTTTTGCAACATATTAGAATCACTTTAAATGTAAAGAATTGCATGAATATTGATTAGTTTGAATCACTTTAATTGGTTAATGGTGAAATTCATAACCTCAGCATTTGTGAATATTATTTTCATCTGTTTTGTATATTTTCTAGTTTAAAAATTAGTTTATTAAATCTAAAATCAATCTTCACAAGTTCGAGAGTTTGAAACCCTTTCTTTACCACTATCACAAAACCATCAGTTTTTGGCGCCGCCGACACGGACTTGTATTTAGAATTGTTTTTAGATTTTTTTTTAGGTTAGTTAGTTTAGTTAGATTTTTATTTTTATTTTTTACGTTTTTGGGTATTTTTCTTTGTATTATAGGTTTTGGATCAAAAAGAAATTGGAGCCAAAGATTATATTGATTGATTAAAGACTTGGAGTCAAAGATAAATCGAAAATATCGGAAAAAAGACAAGATTTTCTTATTTTTTTATTTTTTTTTAATTTTTTTTGGATTGTTATTTTTCTTTTTAGAAAATTGTATTACAAATTCTTATTATTTAGGTATTTTTATATTTTTTATGTTTTTGGACTTTGAACTTTTGAACTTTATTATTAATTTTTAAACCCTACGGAATGGTATTTAAATATAAACTGCAACAGGGAAAGACGACAATTACGATATTGTCTCGGCCCCTCGGGTTCGTACACTGACACATGAGTTGGTGATCCGAGTCGACTTCAACGGTTCATCACCCGTCTAGTACGGGAGGTAAGACACTAACCACACACGAATCCCCTGTTAGTGGATTTTCTGTATTCCTTTGTAATGCATATATGTTGAGAACTTGAATACGTAATTAATTTTCTAGTAAAGGGTAGAAATTGGCCATATAAGATAAGGGTTCGGATTTCATCACCGTATCCTTTCTGCCCGACTGAGGAACACATTACATACGCGAACCTAAGCCTAAAAATTTGACTAGAAAGAGACCTATATGGTAACGAGCTTATTGGAAAATCATTCAAAAGGACTGTATTGGTTACTTTGTTAGCCTAACTAAAGTTCAGGAAGATTATTTTAAGTTGATTCGAGCCGCCTTGTAACCCAAGGAAACGTTGCCAAAGAGGCAGGGTTATCAAAGATCCTTAGAGCTTATCCTGCTTCTATTCGACTTAATCTAATTCGTATCGTTCTGAGAGATTCGCTAAAACTGTAACTAGTTGCCTTTTGGAAGAATAGAAGCTGGTCTAGAAACAACCTAAGTGGATCCATCATGCTTTTTATTTGCTAGATTCAATAGGTTTGATTTGGTTGAGTCGGTCTTGTTTGTGTATGTTTAGAACCCCTTTCCTGTTAGGATTTATTATATTTTTTGTAAATATATTAGGAAGTTTTTGTTAGAAAATGTCAAACTGGTATTATGAAGACCAATACAATGAATATCCGAATGAATTTCAAAATAGACATTATCTGTACTATCAACATGGTGTGGATAGTAGTCGGGATCACCACCAACCTTTTGGAGGTTATTGCTCATACCAGGGTGATCCCAATTACTATTCATATACACACCCGTCTTATGAACATACAAATGAACAAAATTCGAGTTTTTTTGGAAGGATAACCTAAAGAAAATGCAATCTAGTACTTATAATGAACCTATTGGGCCTCTAGAAGAATCACACGAGCAATTGCGATCTGGTACTCCTTATGATCCAATTGTTTCTCTAGAGAATTTCCTCAAGGAGTTGACTGAGAATACAAAAAGGTTCGGATTAAGATGGGGGGAACAAATAGTAGCCCAACTCTTTCTCTAGACGATTCCCTCAAGCAGTTGACTGAAAATATAAATCGGTTTGCATAGTGTGTGAATGAAAGTCTTGCAAAGAATAATATTGCTCAAAATGATCTTAATTTCCAATATAGTGATACCCTTGATAATTATTCACCTAGTCAAGAGGACGGGGATAAAATTGGTAACACTACTTATTTGGACGAGGTTCAAACATCTTCATATTATTATGATGATGAGGATAGTATTGGTGAAGAACTTGATACAAGCAGAGTGATCAAGAAATTGTCACTCCAATTGTTCTTCATGATGATAGTGTTATTTCTGTTTCAAATCCAAATAATTTTAATGATTGTTCACCTATTCAAAAGGAATAGGATTTGACTAGAGATACCACTGTTTTAGACGATATATAATTTTTTTATTTTGAAGCCGATAATGGTTTAGAGGAACGAGTTTTTCCTAAGACTAGTGATTTAGAGTCTAACGATTCTAAGACAATAGTCACTGACGAAGATGATAAACTCTTAGAGAATTTTAATGTGATAGAGGATGATTTAATTCAGGTTGATAGAATTGTTTCCCCAGTGGATTTTGTTGTCCTAGACACCCAACCTTTTTCAGGTCCCAGAGGCTCAAATACCAGTGATCTTAGGTCACCCCTTATTAGCTACATATAATATCGTCATCAATTATGGAAATGAAATAATTAATTTTTCTTTTGGTACATGATTATTGAACTAAATCTTTTTAGTATGAGTAGATAACCTTCTTATGAGATCTATGATTTAAAAGAAGTGAACGTAACTAGTACTTCAGTTCAGAAATATTTACCAAATACTTTGTTAGAAGATCCATTAGAGAAATACCTAGCCCATTTTGGGTTTGAGGTTGAAGATTATAGTGTTATTAATGAGGTGAATAATTTGTTAGATTATGCACCTTTGATGGACACTTATAATATATGGAAAGCTAAGTTTGAACTTCTACCAGTTTATAAGTCTACCTTATTTCCTTCTATAGAGGAAGTTGAATGTAGTTCTGACCTTAAGGACCCTAGAGTCCAACCAACAGTTTTTAGTCCATCTGAGAGTAATGTGCACCCTAAGTTTGGGGGTACCGATGATTCTGGTGATTGTCAAGTATCCTTGCTTAAAGTCCCTAACTTGGGACTTGACATTTGAACCTCTACCATTTTTCAATATCATCTTCAAACTAGATTCTCCGAGCCTGTTGATGTCCAAAAAGAAGTTCAGTTGTTAGAAAACCATCATCTGGTTGATGTGGTTCACCTAGCAATAATACCAAGATTGACTTTGTTTTCCCACCAAAAAATTTTCTTCCAATTGTGGGGACGTTTGAATTTCAAATATGTCAGTTATTAAGTTTTAAAATTCAGTTATTAAGTTTTAAGACTAAGCCTAATTACTTTAGGAAATTAGAATCGACATATTTTCTTAAGAATGGCCACCTTCATTGTAGTCAACTGTGTAGGTCAAATATGATTGACTTTGAGGATCAACAATTATTCAGGTTATTATTATGTGCTTCAAATTTATTAGTTAAGTTACTCCATACTTTACAACCCGATCCTGTTGATCCCGCCTATAAGGAAATCCAACCATTGAAAATATTTTATCTATGTGACATCTGCTAAATTTTCAATGCTTAAGTGAAATACGAAAACATTTAGTGGACAACTGCATATCATGGAAACCCGGTGTCATATGACCATACAACTCATAGGATGGTCAATCACACAAAGAATAGTACGATTATTTAAAGTTCATCCAGCACCTTCCGAGTTGGACAAAAAAGAGCAAAATCCATCTACAGATACGTGAGGGTTTAGTAAGTTGATTGGTACAAGAAGCCACCTATCAGTTTGATGTTGAATGATCTTCTTTGATTGGTTGGTGTTCCTCTTTATTTTCCTTATCTTGCTACTTATTCTTTCCCATGAATATTGGTTTCTTTGTATCCTGTATTATGCTATAGGAACATCATTTGATTAGCTATAAAAAAACTATAAGAGAGTCTATACTCTATAGCACTCTAGCTTAGACTTGACGAAATGGCCTCCATAAGCTCCCTTTAATCTAGAGTTGTACATATTTAAAAAAAAATGCTAAAACAAAATATATAACAGCCATGGATATTGATAACATCTATTTTATATTATCATGAACCTTATAGAATCACTTTGTTTTGTGTTATGTCGGTTAGACTACATTAGTATAGTTATGCATTCAAGTTATATCATTAGCTCAGGCTTCCCATAATTTTACAAACTGTGTCCATTTTGTTAAATCACTAATTCGGATGGCTGCAATATTTAATTGTGCCTACAATATTTAGCATGACAGATGGACCTTTATATATTTGATTGCTCCGATAACCGGTTTTGAGCAATCCGAAAACAAAAGTGAGTGATAAGCTCTCCAACCAAATGATATGGAAAGGTCTCAACTTTATTTTATATCTAAATATTTGAATCCACTTAAAATATTTTACTTCTTATGGGTTTTGGTTATTTTTGGTCTTTGATTTAAAAGGAAAGAATGATTTAATAAAATTGGCTGCAACCAATATCTAAGGATAACATGGATCTGATTGGATAAGGATAATTGTAATATAGGCTTAGACGGATTTAATTATGCATCAGCTGCAGCAGGAATACTCGATGAAACTGGAGGAAATTATGTAATTTGGATACACCCACTCCTTTCCTTTATAGTTTTTGATATACTGTGTTATGTTAACTAATTACAACTTTGTTGCTTCAGCTTCTCTACACTCATGTAGAAACATATTCTGAAACCGGTCTTAAATAAACACTGAGGGGGTTGTGTATATGATTTTAACATTCTTTTGCAGGCAAATATGGTATCAATGAATGCACAACTATTGATGTTTTAAAACACAATAAAATTGCAACTTCCAAGTAAATTCAAGAGCCAAGAATACCTCGCTGAATATGTGTATATATCAATATACTACGTAGGAATGGGTAGTAACAACTGTCTCATGCCTAATCTGTATCCCAGCAATAAACTACTTTCCCCTAAAAGTTTTTTGATTACCACATTTCCACCTTATCCAATCAAATTACGATAATGTTTAACAACAAATTAGAACCATGTGTAAAGAGATTTCCTAGCAAAAGACCCTTTGAAATAGCCCGTGCCGATCAGGCACGGGTGATACCCTAGTATAAATATACATAATGAATATTTGATAAATTATATTTGGGCTAATATTATCAACTTGCATTAATAATAAAAAAATTAAACATAACAAATGTAAAGTATATTAAAAAAAAGATTTATGCATGGTAAATTATTTAAGTGATAATCATGATATTTGGTGAAAAATAGTATGTAAAATTAGTAGTACAATATTTCTCTAACAAGTAGTATAAAATTCTAATAATCATGTTTTTTCAAAAGTAAAAATAAATAGTATGATGATAAAAATAGTTCAATATTTATGGCATGCTTCTTAAGTAAAATAAATAATTTACATATATACATACATATATGAATCATAGGTATAATATATTGTCTAACAAGTAAAATGACATGATATCTTTCAAAGGTAAACAATATCCATACATATATCATCCTTTTCAAAAAAGGAAAAAGATAGTACAATATCACACGGTGAGTTAGAAACAAATCAGATGGGTTTTAAACAAAGCACACTTTTATGTAACACATGATAAAACTAGAGACAAAAACTTCACTTTTATGTTGTAAGACAAGCATGTGATAAAAAAATAAAATAAGCTATCACTATCAACTTGAAAACAAACTAATGAAAATCAGATGAATTTTTTTCCTCAATATTTGTTCTAGATAAATTAAAGACTACAAGCATGTGATAGTAGAGAGTACAAACTATTATTATCATTTCATTGATAGATGAGACAAGTATATCACTTGCAACAAGAGTAAATAAGGTATGCCTTCTTTTAGAAAATCCTACATGATTTAAGGATGTAACCAACAAATTCTTTTGTTGTGTTGTGAAGGATCAAAGCCCAATTGGTGAGTAAGGTGCTAATAACGTGTTAAAGGGTGAGCAAAGTGGACAAGCATTAAAGGGAGACAAACAAAGTAGAAGTAGCAAAATTAGAATAAGGGAAGAATACGTGAGTTCTCTCTTGTTTATTCCATTTTGTCTTCTACACTTTAAGTATAAAGCATAGAGGAAAGTGTTAGTACAAGTGTTGTGAGGATTAGGAATAGTACGTGGTACATGTTTTGGTAGTAGAAGAGAAACAACCCCATGCGTCAAGCATGAAGGAAAAACATATGCACCATGAAAACCTAAAGTGGTCAACCACTTTTACTACAACAAGATGCAATTAATACTTTGAAATAGATTGTTATAAAGGAAGAGTGTTTTTAAAGAGTATTACTTCAACACTTCATGTGAAGTTCTTTCATTTAGTGGTGTTGTTTTTTTATTAATCCTCATTTTCTTTCAAATAATTATATGTTTAGTTTTGAATAAATATCATAAATATAAACTAACTTGTATATAAGAATTCTTCATCTAAATCTGAATTTTCAGCTTCTGTTTCTTTCATGTCATCATCTTTTTTATATTAAATTAGGAGCATAAAATTAATGACAAAGAACCATCACCATTTTTCTTATTATAGTTTCTCACCATTTAGCATGTAATTGTAAATAAAATGTCTTTTTCTTTTATTTGCATCCTGAGCTATGATTTCTTGTGAAACTGAATCCAATATAGATAGTTAGTTTCAATATCAAAAATACATTTATCTCAAATTAGTAAAATAAAATTTCAGAATTATTTTTTTTCTTTTTTTTTCTCCTAAGCAGTTTCTTTCTATTTGTACGACATCGTTGAATCATGCATTTGTCCATAACTTTATTTTTTGAAGTATATGTTCCATGAGTAAAACAATGTAACCTAATAAATACAATTAAATATCAATACCAATTACACTACTTACAGATAATTCAAGGACTGGTGGTGAGTTTCTTTCAGGAATTCTGTCGAACACTTGTTGTGCATAATTTATACAATTTTTGGTAGAATTTAATCTCTTTTTCCATGAATTTTTGTTTAATTAAAACCAATTCTTACAGAATAGTAATTTGTTTCTGGTTAATAGGATCCGTAGACAACTAGTAATATGTGATTCCTTTGTCAAAAAATCCTAGGTAAATCAAGCCATTGCTAGAACCCATAATTTGATAGTTATCATTGACTTCCGTATCATATTCGAAAGGGAAGTATTTTCTAACAGCCGATTCATCACTTGAAGAAGGCATCCACGTTGACGTCGTTGATGATATTGAAGCATAATTTATAAAGAACAACCATTTGAATCCATCTATCATAAAACAAACGACCTTTAAATAAAGATTATTGTTATCGGGAAAACTATAATTTTTGGGAGGAAAGCAGACTTATAGCCGTCAGAAGTTTGACTTATGGGGCGGTGGTTGTTGAAAATAAATTCTTAGACTAAAATACTTCCTTCTCTAAACAATCCATAATTGATATCTTTAGAGAATTATTCGCTGAACATTTAGACAATTAAGTTTGAGTTCCTCCTTTAACAATGTAAAAATGATGAAGATTATAGATATATATTGACAAAAGGAATTATTACATATATATTTTTGTTTTTTTATTCCAAGTATTAGTTGTTTCACCTCAATCCTCCAATTTAAAGATTCGAACAATTTGCAAAGTCGTTTACATGCCAACTATACCTTAAAGATATTTGCTTGGTCCTAAAGACTCATTAGTTTAAACATATGAATCAATTTAAGGATTAGTGAAAATAGAATGACACAAAAAGTAACTTCGACCAGTATAAAAGGGACCTTATATATATGCACCTTTTCGACAAATGTTGTCGAACCACCAAGGCTTATTATTAAGAGCTTCACATGGCGATATCTTAAATGTTGGTTGTGACAATCCGAATTTTTTTTTTTTCATTTTTTTTTGCTTCTAACGGGTCGGGTTATGACCCGCTTGGCCAGATTCAACTTTCCGATTCGCCACTCGAGGAGCCAACCTTACCAATTTTTCGGACCAATATAATTTTACCAAGCAAATATTTGATATTCCCAAGTATTGTATAAGCATATAGACATAGTTCTTATTTCACGGGTCATCGAATCCGTCAAACTGCTTTACACTTTTGATATTATTTCTGATAGTTATCGATACCAACTGATGATATGAATTACCATATTTCGTCACGATCTAAAACACTAAACTTTAGATACTGAGACTCTACTGAACAGAAATCTCACTGATTCGAGGGTTAGGATTCTCTGAGCATATGTCCCATACCATATACCCATGGATCCCAAAAGATTCCACAATTTCGTAAGGGTCATCGAATCCTACATATGATTACCATCGTTTCGTTATGAAGATATAATATCTCTTGCCAGAGTAGTCGAATACCAGCCACCGTTACAGCTAATGGTCTTCTGGGTTGCCACTTGTAAGTGGGAGCTAGCAGGCCTGACAACACACACTGTTCCAGCGACGGGTGGGGATGATCAGTCCCGTTGTCTACCACCGTTCCAGCGACGGTCTTTCGGATAGCCACCAATAGGTGTAAGCCCCAGTGGGCTTGGAAATTCACAGTACTAGGGCAAGCTCAACAGACCATCTTTTACAAATGATATGAACTACTCAGGAGAGTTAGTAATCATTTCCAGATCAATGGTACGAACTGTCATCATAAACAACAACCATTCTTCTCAGATGATATGAATTGCCTCTAAATGGCAACAATCATCTCCAAGTATCATTTGGTGATATGAGTTGGTATCCAAAAATCACCCTTTATTTCTTATTAGATAATATGAATAACCTCGAAGAGGTCACAATCATTTCTCAAGGTAGTATGAACAGCCAGTAGGCTAACTACAACTACCTCTTACCAACGATATAAATTGCTAAGATTGTAATCATCTCCGAATAGATGGTATGAACTGTTTGGCAGTAACCAACCCTTTCCCGACGATATGAACAACCTTAAACAATTATGTTGAACCACAAAGCGGTTGCCTACGTACCCTCTTCGTAGCTCGAAGGGATCAAGCACGACCATAGTTCGTTAGTCTTCGTTTAAATAGTATGAACTACCCATAATGGTAGCAACTATCTTCCACTATATGATATGAGCTACTTTTTATTTAAGTAGTAATCATCTCTTACGCAGATAGTATGAACTTTTTATAGTAACAACAACTATCTCTAACAAAAATACTCATGTTAAGTATATTTAGTGGACTAGAGCCCATCCTGTGCATTACGCCAAATCTTACGCAATATGTGAAACATTGTACCATTAAAATGATTCAAGGATCATCTCCAACACATTTTATTAAAAATGGGAACATATGCAAGTGTTATCATTTCTAGCCTAGCATGTGCACGGTAATAAAAGAACACTCAAATTTAGTTGTTCCCACTAACAAACCATTAGAGTATCCACTAAGTATACACAAAATATTGTAAGAGAAAACACCATTAAGACTTTCTTCAAATTGCTATTATGCATACACATCTCAATGACACAATGCATCTACATGTAAAGATGGAATAGCCGCATGACACATTCCATTAGGCAACAAAAAATTTAAAGGAACAAGTCAAACTCACCTGGTTCATGACAACACCAATACATCTTGCTAATTAATTTGCTAGTTCTTCGTAGTCAGCTTTTTCTCAAGGTGTTGCTAACGACTATAAAATAAATTGTGCCAACCAGTGGTTTTAAGTACAAATAAAGATCCAAGTGCACATCTATCTTACTTCAATTTAAACAAGTACAAGCTTATAAGGACCAACTTTACCAACTAGTTTCCAATTAAAGAAAATAATTTAAATAGTCTCCAAACTCAAGAAGTTGCCAGCACTTAAATACCAACAGTGAGTGGGGAAAATAGCTTAAAACAAAAAGGGAAATATAAGATTATTAAGAACCAAGAAAAGTGGTGGGTATGGAAAAGAGAACAGAACCCCAAAAATCTAACAAAACTAGTTGCATTAGATCCTATAGATTGAACGGGAAACAAGTTCTCATAACAATATTTGCATACTTTAGTTGAAAGCTTAGTCTAATACACATAGTAAGATTGGTTTAGTCCGCTCTTTCGGAATGCCACGACTTAATATTACATAAATACAAATCCAAAAGAGATTGGATTTATGAGGAGACCGGAAGTACACTAAAACAAGAACAATTTGATGTCCATACCATCCATGTAACAGCTGAGAACTTAATATGTCAAATGAAAAATCTAAAGAGTAATTTGTACATAAGAAATATCTTCTATCTATATTCCCTGTGTTACTTGTGGACTAGTTACCTGACTTCGACAGTAAGTAGCGCTCGAGTGAAGAGTCAAACGGCACGATTAACAAATCTAGTTATTTACCAAAATTATAGTAATCTCAACATTTGACATTCCTTTTTTAACAGTCGGTGGGAAAAGATAGTATACTCGGTATTATATACCCTCGTGTATGCATCAATTTCTAATTTAAAATTTAACTTAGTTCCCATACATCCCGACAACATCACCGCTACAAATAAATTAACAAGTTACATGGCAATATTTCACATAAATCAATCAAATTAATTTATAATAAGTAAAAATCTTAACATTCAGTAAAAAAATTGGATACTAGTAAATTTGGTTCATTTTCTGTTTTTGTGTGTACTAATTACTTTCCAAAACTCAATGCTAGAACTTGTAAAATACACGTAAGAGCATTTTCTTATCGTAGAATCATTCGGAGAAGTCCCAAAGCTTAAAGTACCGTAACTAATTATTGGGCCCCCTTGCACGACCATACAAAAAGAACAAAACCCCATACCATAAAAGGTTGTATCAACCGGACATGATTAAAACCTCATGTTCACACATTAAGTGAGATTCATATCACGCTTTGCTACATATATCATAGTAACATGTATGGTACTTCATATAATTTCAGAAGGCAACATTTCACAAGTTTTGTTAATTACCTAAATCGCACATCACAAAGATAATGTAGCCAATTAAGCTCAATAGCAAGCAAGAAAACAATTATAAATAGATTATCCATCTGGGCCATCTTATGAAATGCTAAAAATAGATTAAGGTACACAAGCAGTGTTTACCAATTATAATTCTTAGGTTCTCCTTTTCAGTAGCAACATTGAACCGCAAATTAAAGAATCATGATAGCATTTCAATCCCTTATCTCATCCTTAATGGCAACTCTTACTACCAACTCCTCTCAATTTACACCAGTTACTTTTGTATTCACTCAATCAAATTAGGCTACTAGTTAACCACTAACTAAATGGAACTAACTCATGATATAAGCACAGAGTGAACTGTAAGAGTTTTCATTATTTCCTTATTATACAAATACCATAATGGCTAGTACTGCACATGTTTTTAAACGACCACCATGACGCCATTTACAAGCCATAATACGAGAATGTCTAATGCTAATAAAATTTCCGTACCAAATCAAGTAGTTGAGAAAGCATTCCATAGTAGGAAAATAAACCTGAAATTAAATTCAGTAACAAATATGCGAACATGAATAGAAAATCTCATAGTGTGAGCCATATGAATTCAAAGTCAATAAGCGTGACTATATAGAGATAAAAAAGAACTCTTAATCACTGGAAGTTCTGAATGTAGCATAAAAATAAGTTTGTTTAACTATTTTAGTTTAGTTACGTATATCTCAAACATGTTCTTAGGGTAAATTGCACCAAAATCACAGACATGCAATTAAAACTACAATTTCGATAAAGTAGTTGCAAACCCATTCATGCATTGTCATGAATTTAACCTTACAAGCATACTTGGGAAATATCCCCAAATTTAAATGTAGAACCCTAATTTTTGTGTACAACAACTTCAATTCAAGGATGTAATTATAACAAAATATCTGATCAAAACATGCATCAAGTGCAATAACCCAAACCCACCGACTGAAAACAATCACATCGATCAATTGAGCGGAAATCAATCGCCTCAGATCAAATCTCTTTCAAACTGAAAACAGAAATAGAAATTCTTCCACCCCATTTATAAAGCCGATCATTGTGAACACCATCAACAACTCAGTGAAACCATATCTCCATTGAGCTCACTATTTCGTGATTTAAGGAATAAAATGAAAGGAAGAAGTAGAAGAAGGTGAAACTCCAGAAGAATTGAAGAGGGGAAAAGATGCTCCGGTGAGAACCACCAAAAAAAAAAAACACCAAAGAATTTGGTTGTAAAAAGATTCAGTTTTACAAAGAGATAAAAACATCCCTAGCTCATGTCACGCCACTTGTCATGCTCCATTTTAGTGTTTCCATAGCATCTATTATTCATGTATCTTAATACTGTTAAGGGATAACCTAAGAGTGTTAAAGGTCCTTGAGTATTGGAATTTAGGCATTCTAAGAGTTTGGCTAAGACAGACTCTCTATTTAGGCACCAAAAACTTATTATAGAGGCATCTAAAAATATTTAATTATTAAAGTTATATGCACTCTAGACGTAGAATCAGATAATGAATTTAATTAAACTCGAGAAAAATATTTGAGGTTTTACATTGGTGCTTCTGCGGGTGAAAAAGAATCGCCAAAGGCTAAACAGACGCACAATCTCCCATGGTCACTTTCGTATTAATATTAACGTTTAACCTGATCTCCACCAATTCATTCTCACCCCCAACAAAATCACATTCTTCCTTCTTCATGGTCCACATCCTTAACTCGCGTGTCTTGACAGTATAGTGCAATAAACATAATAACCCTTCATCTCATGAAGATCACATTTGAGATTCAAAGTAGAAACCTCATCACGAAGCTTGACTTTATCATAGAGTTCGCTACCAGCGTCAAGACGAAGTATGTACAATTCACCACATGGATTAACCATCCGATATAAATAATAGTTTTGACAAACAGTATATAACATATCTACAGATATTTTTTATGCCAAAAATTCCCATTGACATCAACAACCAATGATTTGATGAAAAAACAGTAAACAAAAAGATTTTAACTTACAATTTGATACATAGAATCCTCTTTTAAATCAATTAATGAGAAATTTTTTAATAATCCATTCATTTACAGATCATAAATCTGATCAAATTACAGTCACAAATCCATAATCTTTTGAATCAAGAAAATGAATCATGATAGTGGAATTTATAGATTCTATCTTACACAATGTATACATACCTAATGATCTTTTTCCTTTTTCTCTGATTATTCTTCCTTAGCCTTTTCTTCATTTCAATTTTCCGACCCCCTCTCTGTTGAATTCTCTCTACTATTTATAGATTATCTAGTGGGTCCCTCTTGTCCCGATACCCTCTTTCGTTTTCCTTATTATCTTTGGATCGAGATGATTGTACGATTGACAGGTCATGCCTTTTGCTTTTTGGTCCGCTACCTTGCATGATTAACACGTATTCTTCGTTCCTTGAGAATCAACTTTGTCCCGATCATATGTGTCAAGCGTGTGATAAAAGTAATTATTATATTACTTTCCCGCTCCACGTTCATTATTATTCTTACTTTCCTGTTCCTCATTCATCATTACTCCTACTTTCCCACTCCACGTTCATTATTATTCTTACTTTCCCGTTCAATTAGCATTTAATGCTATCTGTTTCGATCAGTGTGATATTATTTTTCTGATCTTATGTGTTGATCATGTAGAGATTTACTCAGTCTTTCACATCTGTCCTTTTTCGATCCTTTGATACGACTTTGATTGTGTGCTTCTCATTCTTCTTAGTTTCACTGTCTCCTTCGTTAATCGTCTTACACGTGTCGCCCTCCTTTTATTTCCCAACAACTTGCCCCCTTCTTCTTCTTTTTTCAAAAACTTTTAACGGTCGATCCAAGGTTTTGAAAAAAGTAGAAGAACAATTACTACCTTCTATTTTACCATTACTTCTTTTCACACGTTACGCGAACTTTTCACAAGCAGTAACTTCTATTATCACATTTGTGTCAGTTACCCTTTTTTCGAGGAAATCAAATCTTTGCCTTGATTAATGCCTTTTCAAATTGTGACGGTTTCTATTATTCGCTTTAAATACGATGCAGTCTTTTCTACTTCTGTTTTTACCTCTTAAAGTTGCTGCTCTTTATCTTCCTTGAAATTTTCAAATACTTTCGTTCTCCCAACTGTTCAGGAGCTTTTAGCATCAATCACATTTATTTTACCTTTGATCAAGTAATTGTTTATCTTATTTCTCCAGGTATGTTGAGGATTTTTTACCTTCAGTATCTTACTTTAATATTTAACCATGATTAGCTTTTAACAGATATGATTGAACTGATAATTGTTTTTTGATTTCTATGATTGTTTCTTTACGATCTATGATGATTCCTTCACACATTGATCCTTTGAAAATTTCTTTCAGATAAAACGTTATGTCTTCCAGATATCCCAATGCTGCTGGTGATCACCAAGAATCTGGAAGATCTTCAAGAGTTCCTTCTTCTAGATATGCTGTGTCTCGGTCTGCTCGTAATCCAGCTCCTGAGGCTTCTACAGCCGCTAATCCTGCCCCCAGAAATAAGCGGGCTCATGCGACTTATAATTACCGGTCGATGAACATTGAGGTTTTTAAGAGAAGACATGATCTTGAAGGATTTAAATTCTCATTCTATGATAAAAATACTGACGTACTAACTTTAGGAGCGATGCAAAGCTGTAACTATTCTCCCAGTTTACTAATTTCTGCTGGTGCTTTAGAGGCCGGACTTCGTCTCCCATTATATGAAGAAGAAAATCCTTTTCAATATGAAGTCCTTGCAACTCGTGGGGATTCTCCTCATGGACTTGCTCGATCCATTACTCAATACAATGGAAATTGGTGGCGTATCCTTGATGAGTGTAGCCTCCGAAGTGAAGGGCGGAGTAATCTTACTTGCTACGTTCCAGATTTTGCAGAACGTAGCAGTCATATCGTTGAAAATTTTCATACTACATATGGAGATTGCATTACTAACATGAATTACGTGAAGTGGAGCGTTAGCCCTGTTCGCAAGTGTCTTTCGGGATTTCCCTTATTACATGAGGTCGACGATCCCAAAATCAAATTTATTCCCCCATACCAAACTTGATTTTCCCACAAAAGAAAGAATTCGTCAGGATCATGACTATAAGTGGTATCGCACTCCAATTGTACTTGAAGGTCCTTGGATTTTCGGTAACATCTCCAAAGATGAAATTCAAGATCTTCGTAGACGTTTCCCAAGCTATTGTCCTTGGCGGTTAAATTTTAAGGACTACAAGTTTGATTATAAGGTTCGTATTATTCTTTATTTCAATATTATCCCGAACTACCATTGAATTTTTTCTTACGGGACAAATGTTTGTGTTTCAGGTTGAACCCGATTCTGAACTTCACACCGATGTTCCTCCTCCTCGCCCAAGTCTTGGTATTCAGATCGTTGAGGGTAGGCAAAGAGTTGAGGAAGAAGTTATTGAAGGTAAGGGAAAACGAAAATTGGTTTTCCCTGAAAAGAAGAAGAAAAAACTGAAAAGACCATTGTACCCTTCCGAAATAGAGGAAGGGGAAATTAGAGATTGCTTTGTTGAGGGGAACAGCAGTTCCGCTCTTATCACTGCTACGGCACAGGACGTTGAAGGTTCGGTCTGAGCAGAAGTTTCGGGACAGCACGTTATCATCAATGTTGTTCCTGTTAGCGTGGGGGAGCCAATTCTTTCTTCGGAGCAGCCTTCAATAGCTCAATCCATTTCTGAAACTTTTCCTACCACCACTGCTCCCACCGTCCTCTATGATTCCTTTTCTCCCCTTCCTTTTAATTTTGACATAGAGCCAATTGCTTCAAGTAGTGGTACAATAACAGTTTTTACTGGATTACCTCAAGAAGAAGCAGATGTTATTGCTATTGAAGAAGAAAATATGGAAGAAGTGAACGAAGCTGTTACCGTTGAAGAAAATACTGAAAAAGAAAATGTTGTTGTTGATGTTGTTGTGGAAGAACAGAGAAATGAAATTTCTGAAGAATCGAATGTTGTAATCATAGCTCCTAGCACTTCAGCTACAGATGTCCATAATGTCCCGAGCCTCCTTGTGGATGAAAATGCTCCTGGAGTCATTCATAAATCAAATGCACCCATCGGGACATTAGTTCAATCTGCCGCTCATGCTGATAGTGCCGATGTTGACATGCCGGATGCTGAACCTTCTATTCAATGGTCCTTCTCTGAAGTGGATGAGGGAATCACTCTTGCTGGTGAAGAAGACGAAGCCTTTTCAGTGGTTTGTTTCTAAAGGATTTCTGAATACTTCCGCATATCACGATCCATCAAAATCTGATAGTTCTTCAATGGCTAGCTGCGGACTTCATTAGTTGCTGTTCCGCTGGAGAATACTCGGGACGCTTGGTTCGAAAGCGAGTATTTCGATCAATCGTACCCACTCAGTCTTCCTTCTTCTTTAAATGAAGTTCTGACTGTTGCAGAGGGTCCATCATATTCTTTTCCGCAGCAAGCTCTTGCTCAGCTTAAATATGGTACCGATTGCACATTTGCAGCGTACAAGTTTTATAAGGCTCGGGCCATAATGATGGAGCTGATGCTCAAGAATGAAGCAAAGAAGGCGAAGCACGGAAATAGAAATTTGCAGCAAGAAATTGAAAATCTCAAGCAGCAAAAAAACTATCTTCAACAACAATTTCAACAACAACAACATCAACAGCAACAACTTCAAAATTTTGAGGATCAAAATCAAAAGCTTCAAGATCAGAATCAAGGTTCGTTCCTCACCTCTTAGTTCGTATCATATTTTGGGTTCGTACCTCTATAGGTTAGATCGTACTTATTTTGGGTACGAACTTATAGTTCGTACCACACATATTTTTTTTTTTTTTTTTTTTTGAAGTTTTGCAATTCATTTATGGGATCAGTTGGAGACTTGGAATCCCTGTTTAGGTTCCAGCGTAGGATGACTCAGTTGAACAATCATGCAAGAGAAGTAAATATGGATATGGAACTGGTTAAGGGGAAATTAGCACGGTTGTTCGATAGTATTGAGTTGAATACTTGGAGACGTAATAGAGCTGAATCCAAATATCAGGAAGCTCTGAAAACTTTAACCCTTAAAGAAGCAGAGTTTAAGTCTGTAGCTAGAGGTATATGCTTGAGTTACATGCTTATTTTAGTGAAGGTATTATATGGTTTATCTGATATTCATTCTGGTTTTCAATGCTAGAAAAGAAGGTCAACGAAGCCAATGGACGAGCAACAGTAGCAGGAGCTGAACTCAATATCGCAAATAACACGATAGCAAATATTACTGAAGAGTTGAAGACTTCAGAGAAAAACGTGGCTCTGAGTGTAATAAAGCTTCGGGATTTGCAATCTCAATTGAATGCTGAAACTTCAAAACGCGAAGCTCATGAACATGAAATTATAAAAGTACAATCAAGATCTGATGAGCTATTAAAGGAATTAAATGCTGAAAAAGAAAAAGTAGAAAAGGATCAGCAAAAAATTAAAGATCTTCAATCAGAAATTGATTACAGGCATGCTTATATCATCTGGGTAAGATAAGATGCCAAGGCAAAAATTGCAATGTCATTGAATTCTGCCTTGGATCGTGCTCAAGACGATCCTTCTGTTTTGAATGGTCGTGCTACCGTCCCGATTCCTCCTCAACCGTCCCGACGGTCCAACTCTGAAGCCTAGTTGTACTTGTCCTTTCATAGCTTCATCTTTTGATGTTCTTTTCTTGTATCCCGATCCTTTGTTATCTTGAAGTTTGACTTACTGTAGTTGAAAACATCATTTTGTGATTTTCCACTTTTGTGCTTGAATGTGCTCTGAATATTGTCCCTGCATAAGATATGATATTTATGAAATCTTTAGGTTAATCATATTGTTTCATGAGTACAATGGATCGAAATATATATACCTCAAAACATGTAATTCGAGATCCCACACATACGAAACAAACCCGGGCCAGGGGTAAGATACAGGGTTGGTCCCGAACGTACTCTGAAAATGATAACCATAAATTAGGTATTCCTTATTTATTAAAATTTCTGAATTATTAAAATTCTATAAGGAAATTTACCTCTTTGATATTAGGACTGTATCGCTATTCTATAAGCGCTTTCCAGAATATGATGTTCCTGGAGTAATTGAATTTGATTATGTCGCCAATCGTAGCGTTTTCCAAAATAAGGTGTTCCTGGATTTAAGTTTTGATTATGTCGCCAATCGTAGCGTTTTCCAGAATAAGATGTTCCTGGATTTGAATTTTGATTATGTCGCCAATCGTAGCGTTTTCCAGAATAAGATGTCCCTGGAATTGATTCTTATTTTAAGTATAAACTCACAAAGAATTTTATTGTTAAATAAAGTATTGATTAAAGACTTTAATACCTGTGTTGGCCACCATAGTTGTGCTATTAATTATGGATAATAAAGCTTTAAGTATTGTGTATTCCAAGGATGTTGTAAGATGTCTCCTTGCATATTTCGGAGATAGTACGATCCTTGTCCCGCTGATGCTTGTATTACATACGGACCGTCCCAGGTTGGTGCGAACTTTCCAGCACTTTTGTCCCGATGGTATTCTGGGATTTGTCGTAAAACATATTGTCCTTGGACAAAGTTTCGTGACTTGACCCTTTTGTGATAATCCCGTGCCAACCTTCTTTGATAATTCTCTATTTTCTGGAGTGCCACTTCTCTTTTTTCTTACAAATCATCCAACTTTTGTAACATTAAATTCGTATTTAGATTTTTCTCCCATGCTTCTGTTCTAGTTGTTGGTAGAATGACTTCTGTTGGTATAACTGCTTCTGTCCCATATGTAAGAAGGAAAGGTGACTCTCCAGTGGATTCTTTCCTTGTGGTGCGATACACCCATAATGTATTATGCAACTGTTCATACCAACGTTTGTAATACCCATCCAATGTCTTCTTCAGATTTATTGCAATTGTTTTATTTGTGGATTCAACTTGTCCATTACTTTGGGGATAAAATGGTGTGGATTTGTGTTTCTAATTGTTATATGCTTCAAATAGCATATCAATGTTCTTTCCTTGAAATTGTTGTCCATTATCAGAAACTAAGCTGCTGGAATCCCAAATCTACAGATGATATTTTCAAATAAAAATGTGAACACATCGGAATCTCTGATCCGAGCTAATGTTTTAGCTTCTACCCACTTGGTGAAATAATCGGTAGCCACTATTAAATATTTTCTCTTTTTGGTCCCTTCAACTAACGGACCAACAATATCTACCCCCCATTTCGCGAATGGCCATGGACTGAGTACAGAATTAAGCTCTGTGGCAGGTGCTTTGATTTTCTTTGCGAATCGTTGGCATTCTTCACACCTTCGTACCATGTTTTCTGAGTCCTTAAGCATGGATATCCAATAATAGCCTTGGGTTTTAGCTTTTAATGCGAGTGAACGCCTTCCACTGTGGTTTCCCGCATCTCCATAATGTATTTCTTTGAGTATCTGTATTCCTTCCTTTTGTGATAGGCATCGGGATAATGGCCCGAGGAATGATTTACGATACAAAATTCCATCCCGAAGCTGGTAATTATCTGATTTGAGTTGAATTTTTCTTGCTTCTTTAGAATTGGAAGGCAATATGTTATATTGTAGATATTGATGAATCGGAATCCTCCAATCTGGTTCACTTGGTTGATCATCTACTTGTTGAGGCATAGATGGGGCATTTTGTATTGCGGGATCATTAATTTCTTTTGTCACATTTCCTTCTATATTATGAAGTGCTTTTATCTGAATAGATGGTTCATATATTCTTCCGACTTTTTTTTCCGTGATATTAGGATCGTTTACCATGGAGGAAATGAATGCCAGTGCATCATCATGTCGGTTTTTGTCTCGGGATAGATGCCGAAAAATAATGTTTGGGATTTGATTTGCTAAACTTTGAACAAGATTTTTATATTGTGCTAAATCTTCATCAAGTGTTTGATATTTTAATTCGACCTGTCGAATTACCAACTGTGAATCACTTGTGAGTCGAACATTGCTGATTCCTAGTTCGATGATGAGTTTTAGAGCATGAACCACAGCTTCATATTCTACTATGTTGTTTGTATGTTCTTCAAACTCAAGACAAAATGAATCTGTCATTTGCCCTCCCATTGGTGCAGTAATCACAATGCCAATTCCTGCTCTTTCTTTGTTTCGGGACCCATCAACAAAGACTTCCCACCTTTGAGAGTTTGTTGAGTTCAGAATATCTTGTGGGTCCTCTTCCTCGTATCCTGGTAATCCTTTAACCATAGATAAAAAATAAATTATTAATGTGATAAAAAATTTAATGAATTTTTTTTAAATAAGTTAACTTTTTTTTTCCAGCTATCAGACCTTGAATTTCATATTCTTCTTCAATCGGAAAATCCGCAAGGAAGTCAGCTAAAAATTGAGATTTTTATGCGGTTTGCAACTCATATATGATGTTGAATTGTTCTAGCTGGGAGTTCCATTTGGCGATCCTTCCTACTTTTCCTGTATTCTTTAATGCTGATTGTAATGGTGCCTTGCTCGGGACACGAACATAATGTGTGAGAAAATAAGTACGTAACTTTTGAGTGGCGAAGACCAATGATAAGATGAGTTGTTCGATTTTAGTGTAATTTCTTTCTGCCTAATTAAGGGTTTTGCTGATATAATATATCGGTTTTTCTATTTTCTCATTAGTACGTACCATCACTGCGCTGATTGCATCTTCCGTTGCCGCTGTATACAAAGTTAACATCTCTTCAGGTTCCGGTTTCTGTAATGCTAGCAATGTAGCTAGATGTTTTTTTATGTTTTGGAAAGCTTGTTCACATCGATCGTTCCACTCAAATTTATTTTTCTTCTTGAGTATATCAAAGAAGGGTTTGCACCGTTCTGATGATCTGGCAATAAATCTGCTTAAAGCAGCCAAACATCCATTTAATTTCTGTATACTTTTAATACTATTGGGTGATGGCATATCTGTTATTGCTTGAATCTTTGCTGGATCAACTTCAATTCCATTTTTTGTAACCAAGTAACCTAAAAAACGTCCCGAAGTAACACCACAAGTACACTTCTCCGGATTAACTTTCATCTTGTATTTTCGTAATGCACCAAAAATATCAGCGAGGTCTTGTAGATGGTCGATAGATAATTTTCTTTTTACCAACATATCATCCACATAAACTTCTAGTATTTGTCATCCAAGGTTTGAATATTGCATCAACCAATCGTTGATATGTTGCTCCCGCGTTTCGTAATCCAAACGGCATCCTGGTATAGCAATACAACCCCCGGGGAGTGAAGAACGATGTGTGTTCTTGATCTGCTTCAGCAAGTGCAATCTGGTTGTATCCCGACTGGCCATCCATGAAAGATAATGCCTCATGACCTTCTACAGCATCTACCAATTGATCAATGTTGGGAAGTGGATAACTATCTTTTGGACATGCTTTATTTAAGTTGGTGAAGTCTATACAGATTCTTACTCCACCGTTCTTTTTTGGAACGATCACCATATTAGAAATCCACGTTGGATATCGCACTTCACGAATGAATCCTGCACTTAGAAGCTTTGCTAATTCTTTTTCGACTGGATCGTGATACTACGGTGCAAACTTTCGTATCCGTTGTCGAAATGGTATAGCATCGGGACGTATTTGTAATTCATGTTGTACAATACTTGTATCTATCCTGGGCATATCCTCCATCTTCCATGCAAATATATCTTCAAAATCACGAAGTAACTTGATTAAACTTTGCTCCATGTCTTCTTTCATCAATGTTCCAATTCGCACTTGTTTAGGCCATTCTGAAGTTCCAATATTTATGATTTTAGTTTCTTCTACAGAAGTGAAAATTGGTTTTGGATTCCCTATCGAAGTTGGAGTTCCCTTTAATTGCTATGAGAGTCCTTCGAACTGCTGACTTGTTGAATTTTCTTGACTCTTACTGCTTTCTCCTAACTCATTTGTTGATTTTTGTTCGATGTTTCTTTTCAAGTATTGATTTATCTCCTCTTCCTTTGCTTCGATCTTACGGTTTTTCTTCCTTTCACGCTGTTGTTGTTCCCGCTCTTCATGCATTCTTACCTCCGCCATTATACAAAACTTCGCATCATCTTGATCTCCCTTGATCTCCATTTCTCCTTGCGGTGTTGGAAACCGCAAATATTGATGATAAGTGGAAATTACACCTTTCAGCTGGTGTACCCAACGTCTCCCGATTATTGCATTGTACAGAGATGGAGCATCTACTACACTGAATCTTGTTGAGATGTTAATTGGTCCAACAGATACTTGCAAATCAATATCTCCTTCTGGTCTTGAAGCCATTCCATTGAACCCATAAATAACATATCGGGATGGAATTAATTGATCTTTTGTGAGTCCCATTTTGCAAAATGTGTCATGAAACAATACATTCAAGGAACTGCCCCCATCCATAAGAATTTTTCTAACGTTCCATCCTGACATTGGCAATGTAAGGACCAAAGGATCATTGTGCATCTCAATTTCTTG
This sequence comes from Papaver californicum, assembly GCA_023531435.1. Lineage (NCBI taxonomy): Eukaryota > Viridiplantae > Streptophyta > Magnoliopsida > Ranunculales > Papaveraceae > Papaver > Papaver californicum. Next base: position 2,723,057 of record JAJJMC010019771.1, read on the forward strand.
ATTTACTTCCTGTGCTGAGAAAGTTAAAGGGGATGCCATCCAGTCTTCCCAAGCTTCCGTTATCCTTCCCGATACTTTAAAAATTTCATGATCTCGAATCCTTTTACATAACTTTTTATTAATTGCAGCGCTCATATCTGTATCTCTTTTTTCTGAAAATGATATCATATTAATGGTGTGTTCGTTATATGGAATATGCACTGCTTTGCCTTTGTCGGATCTTGCTATTGGTTCGGGCCTTTGAATATATTCTTTCAACTCTCCTGCATTTATCATTCTTTGTACCAGCATAATAAAATTCCTGCAATTATCTGTTGTGTGCCCTTTATAACAGTGGTACTCACAATAATCTTTCGAACGTTGTGTGAACTCAGGCTGATTGCCTTTTCATGGTGGCCATTGAAAATATGGTTTATTTTTTATGAATTCGAATAATTCAGAATATGAGATATTGAGTTTTGTGAACACTCTTTCTTGAAATCGCTGCACAAATTTTTTATTATCCCCTTGTCGTGGGCGCTTTGATTCCCTTGGTTCAGATTTATGAGGGAATTTCTTTTTTTGTTCTGGTGATACTTCGATTGAATTTGTCCTTTTCATGTTTCTTTGATTTCGTGAATTACTTCTTGGACCTTGTTCCTGCACATCTTGCAGTCTTGCACATGTTTCTATTATCTCCCTGAGCTGTCCCTCGGTCTTGGGATTGTTATGATGAATTTCAATAAAAAGCTGACATCTCTGGTCAGCGATTCCCCACTTGTAATGATTAATCGTTGTACTTGAGTCGACATCTCCAATTGCTTGACAAACTGTATGCCATCGGGCTGTATAAGACCGGATCGTTTCTTCTGGCCACGATGTGAGGGAATATAATCTGTCTACTCCCGAATCAACGGGCTTGTTGTACATGTAAGCTTCGAGAAATTTCCTCACTAATTGTGAATAACATTCAGTGAAACTCTCTGGCAATCTATCATACCATAACAATGTTGAACCTGTCAAACTTGAAGGGAAGCATCGGCACATTATTGCTTCGTGTCCGTCCCATCGTGACATCACTCGATTATAATACTTTAAATGTGAGGTCGGGTCCTTCGTACCATCATAACATTCAAATACAGGGATACTGTATTCTCTTGGCAATGGAACACATGTCAACCGCTGAGCCAGCGGTGTGCGCTTGGCTTCTTTCAACACCTCTTATATTCTTCCCCCTTCTTTATTTTTTAATCATGTTATCTCTTCTTTCATTTGATCCATTGCTTCCATACATTTTTGCCATTGTGCACGTTGAATTTCTTGATTTTCCCGTTGCCTCCTAGCCCGTGATGATGATCCTACTAATACCATTCTCTGATCTTGATTTTCCCTTTCATTTCTGGATGCACGCCTTCCAGAAATTATTTCTTGACTTCGTGACCCTGTTACAGCCTGTCTTTGGTCATATTGAATTGCATTTTTCAAGGCTTGATTTTCTCTGGTTAATAATTCAATTTTATTATGACTGGCCCTTTGTTCTCTTCTTATTTCATTCATTTCTTTCATCATATTTTGAAGATAATTTACATCATTTCTTGAATTCTCATGATGTGACAGCTGATTTTGAGATATGGTATTTGGTGTTAATTCATGGATAGGTGAATGATTTCCTACATCACTCTGTTGTTGTTCTGGCTCACTCTCAACTTCCCTTTGTCTGTAACTTTGTCTGTCGTTACTGTCTTGGTTTCCAGAGCCTGCTTCTTGAGACATATTTCTTCTGGATTCTTTGTTTCTTGATTATTTGCTTTCTTCCCTTGAATTCTAATGATCTTTTAAAAGTTAGCCAAATAATCTTTCAACAGATTATTTAATAAAGAAAGTGACAGAAACTAGTTTTCCGATATTCTAAAAATATGTCTATACTTTTAGTAAAATAATTTGTATTATTTACCATGAATCTTTTAAAACGCATAAAATAGGAAATCAAACATTTAAACAGATTCATTCAAACTTAAAAGTTTTTCTTTTCAATGAGATACAATTTCCATTTTGCATATCACATAAAGGTTATTAAGCCAGAATGTTGCATAAAACTACCAAATTCTTTATACTAAATTTCTTTACCTTTGAAATACATATATAACAAATAAATCCATTTTTTATGAACAGGTAGGATAAATCCTTTAACCCAGTCCCTGTTTCTAGCGCCAAATTGTTTATGCCAAAATTCCCATTGACATCAACAACCAATGATTTGATGAAAAAACAGTAAACAGAAAGATTTTAACTTACAATTTGATACATAGAATCCTCTTTTAAATCAATTAATGAGAAATTTTTTAATAATCCATTCATTTACAGATCATAAATCTGATCAAATTACAGTCACAAATCCATAATCTTTTGAATCAAGAAAATGAATCATGATAGTGGAATTTATAAATTCTATCTTACACAATGTATACATACCTAATGATCTTTTTCCTTTTTCTCTGATTATTCTTCCTTAGCCTTTTCTTCACTTCAGTTTCTGACCCCCTCTCTGTTGAATGCTCTCTACTATTTATAGATTATCTAGTGGGTCCCTCTTGTCCCGATACCCTCTTTCGTTCTCCTTATTATCTTTGGATCGGGATGATTGTACGATTGACAGGTCATGCCTTTTGCTTTTTGGTCCGTTACCTTGCATGATTAACACGTATTCTTCGTTCCTTGAGAATCAGCTTTGTCCCGATCATATGTGTCAAGCGTGTGATAAAAGTAATTATTGTCTTACTTTCCCGCTCCACGTTCATTATTATTCTTACTTTCCCGTTCCACATTCATCATTACTCCTACTTTCCCGCTCCACGTTCATTATTATTCTTACTTTCCCGTTCAATTAGCATTTAATGCTATCTGTTTCGATCAGTGTGATATTATTTTTCTGATCTTATGTGTTGATCATGTAGAGATTTACTCAGTCTTTCACATCTGTCCTTTTTCGATCCTTTGATACGGCTTTGATTGTGTGCTTCTCATTCTTCTTAGTTTCATTGTCTCCTTCGTTAATCGTCTTACACGTGTCGCCCTCCTTTTATTTCCCAACAGATATCATTGAATCATCGTACATATGAAAAGAATTCGGACGACTATATCCTCCATGAATCATCCTTACCTCATAATCCATCTCCAATAGTCCCACACTTTTTTTTTAATTTAATTTTTTTTTCTAATAAAAAATATTAAATTTAATCATAGCCGTTTATTAAATAAGATTAAATATAGATTGTCGATTTGAGGTTTTATCTACACACTATAGATGACGTTAATATGATACAATTAAATAGTGGGTGTAAACAAAGTATAATACCTTTTAATCTTAATAGCCAAGGAAAATGGGTTTCCTTTATTCCAGAATATTTACACCAATCAAACATTGTCAAGTGTCCTCATTATACTACCTACATCACAGAAGGCCTATTCGACTAATAGGAAGCGAAGGTTTCATCACCGTTCAACGTGAGTGCTTGTCTAGGCCTTTTAGAGCATCTCGAACAGAAGGTGAAAATTTTATTTTTCTATGACACATAGGATTTTAGACCCCCATCTAAAATAAATTCATCTACAGTAGAAGGTCCTATAAAATAGGAGGGATGCCATAATAAATAATTTTTTTTTAGAAAAAGTCTTATCTAGACTTTCGGTTAGACCCTCCATGTCATTTTTTTCTCTATTTGTTTCTTTAGTAATTATTTCAAATAAGATTAAATGATTAAGATTTTATCAAACTAGAGATTCTAAAGTTCAAAACCCATATACTATTGGGGATAGTTTATTAACTATGGGGTCCTATATTTACTACATGTGTAGGACCCATAAATAAAAGGTATAAATAAGACCTCGACGTAGGATTTTTTACACCTTCTATTGAAGATGCTCTTAGTGTTTAAATATATAGGATACCTAAACTACAGAAAATTATAAGAAATTATATCTATATCAAAATCATGGTAAAAATTCATCACAATCATGATAAACTACGGGAAACTATCAATTTTCATAGCATTTTGTAATTTAGGAAGAAAAAGATCGTGGTGGTAGTTATAACAAAAAAGTACGAGCAACTATCAATTTTCATTATAAGTTCTTTAGGTTATTTCCATCCTTACAACGACTATAATCGTCTCTCAGATCGATCCAATTGTTATTCCCCATAGAAATTGACTAACCGGGTCGGACGACTATCAATTTTCATATCATTATTTTGTTAGAAAGAAAAAGATTTTAATCAAATGGTATAACAAAAATGTACGAGAAATTATTAATTTTTATTATCATTTTATAAGGTGAAAAATTGTAACAATCCATTGTTTTGAGAAGAGTTATGCCCGATGCATAGCAGGGGCACAAATCTAGTACTTGTAAAAATATATATTCATATGTAATTTGTTAAAATAATTATTTATAAACAAAAATTTATCATTAATTTTCTTTTTAGTATGATATTAATTTTTTCCAAAAAATATACAAACATATTATTTATTTATTTTTTATGATTTTAGATCGGATATTATCATATATCCGAAGAAAAAGTCGGACACAGATTCGAAGTGAAATGAGTATATCCATTTGAATTTCATATCGAGTTCCGATGTTGTATGCTATTTTGGATTTGAACGAAGATAGTCCCTTTAGGGCAACTGCAGCGGTCGACCATACCAAAGAGTAAAGACCATTTTTACTCTTTGGTCGGTGAAAGTGAGGCGCAACGGACGATCATATATAGGATTTAGTCGAGATTTTGAAGAGTATCTGAGCATACTTGGTCCACCAACCGGACCAAACCTAAATTTAGGACGCTCTTCTAGCAAGCGTTAACCTTAAACGTTTTTGTAGGCGAACGTTTCTAAACACGAACATCGTTGCAGAATGACGTCTAGTGAAACGTTCACTCATAAAAGTGTGTGCTCTAACCCTGTATTAAAAGAGCGTGTGCCTAAAACGTCCCCTTGAAGCAGCGCCAGATTGATATACGCTATGTTAAGAAGACGTTTTGCAATAATGGTGATCACGCTCCCCTATATATGCGTCGGCAGGGTAAACGTTCAAGTAGATGAGCGCTTATCCTCAAGTAGTTTAGGAACCAGCACTAGAAGCTCTTCTAGGTGAGCGTTTAGGGCACTAGAAGCTCTTCTAGGTGAGCGTTTAGGCAAGATCCACTAGATGCTCCACTAGGTGACGTTTGTTAACACAGCGTCAACGTTCCTTTACAAGGGCGTCTGATCCTTAGGGTTCAAAACGCTTATCTAGTTGAACATCAAACAACAAACGTCTCCCTACACAGACGTCTCTGTAATCTAACGTTATTCTAATGTAGCGTTCGTTAACAAACGCCTCTTTAGATAAGCGTAAGATCATATTTAGGGTTCAAACCGCTGTGTTTTTTTTTTTTCAAGAGCAAACAAATTTGGTATTTGCTCTTTGGTATGGTCCAACCTGTCACGGGGTGGTGTTTTTTTTTTTCAAGAGCAAACAAATTTGGTATTTTCTCTTTGGTATGGTCCAACCTGTCACGGGGTCGGTCCTTCTCCTCGACTTTACTCCGTGCGGCACTTGTCTAGAATTCCGCTACTAGATAAGTAAGCCTTCTCAATGAAGTTTAACACAACTTCAAGTGACTACTCAAGATTAAACTCACAAGAAACTCAAGAACAACTTAAGAACACTCAAGAAGAAAGATGAATGTTTGAATGGAAGTTGTATGCTTGTATTGCTCTCCCAAACTTGGATTGTTGGATGATTACAAATGAGAATGATATCCCTATTTATACTAGTTGGGAGCCAAGAATGTTCTAGAGATTTATCTAAGATCTATACAAG
>JAJJMC010019771.1:2743900-2880638 GCA_023531435.1 Papaver californicum
GGCGAGATCCCAAGATCTCGCCCGTGTATTTCACCCTCCAAACGGGGTTCTAAGCTTCCGCTTATGTCCATGCGGCATCCCAGTATCTCGCCCGGAATTTCTTTTGCACGGGTAATCCGCACATTACACAGACGAAATCTTGGACTCTCGTTCCGACAAGCGAAACTCTGATGTTTCGCTTAGTGAGTGGGCGAAATGTTGGTACTTCGCCTGGGTATTTTTTTGGTAGGCGATACAGCAGTATCTCGCTTGTATCAGGCGAGCTCCTAGTCTCCCGTCCGTCTTTTCAAGCGGTGTCTTGATACTTCGCTTGCGTTCAAACGATATCCTACCACCTCGCTTGATCATACCCCGTTGTTTTTGTGACGGATCAAAGATCAAAAAATTTGATCTTTGATCTTTGGTAATGATCGCGTGACTGGAGATGCTCTAAGAAGAAGAAAAGTAAAATAATAAATAGTTAAAAACTAGACGATGAATATATTATCATTAAAAAATCAACACCTAAACATGACGTATTTGACGCTTAACATGATATATGCTTTACTTTATCATGTTTAGATACAAGTACTACATGTTTATACTTACTGTATACCTAGTATCATAATATTTTACAACTAAATAATACATGATAATAAGGAGATAATAAGATATATCTATACCTTTCTTTTATGTAGAATAGTAGACGATCACTTGACCATAGAAATTTTAGGTCAATAACGAACGTCGTTTACTCGATCAAAAGATATCACTTATCTTACACTACAATGACTAGTAATTTAATGCTAAATAAGGTTTTTTCCCACATGGAGTAGTGAATTTATACTTGTTAATGGTATTTGGTGTAATTATTGTAAGATTAACAAGCAAAGCTGATAACAAAGTCTATAAAGTAATTAATTAGGTTTCAAGTAATAAGGAAAAATATGATCAAGAATTCCTTCGATGTTACTACATTCACTAAATTAGTATAGTTGTTTATTTCTTGTTAATCATATATTTTCAACAGTTGTATGATAACAATACGTTCATTTATTCGTGAAATTCTTTTTATTACCAAGTTGATCATGCATGAAGGGGTCACCCTCCACTTGCAGTAACTCACTTCGTTGTCCATTTTAGCGTTTAATTTTGGGTTAATTGGTGTTTGGTACTTACATGTTGTCCAATTTTAATGTTTGGTCTAATATTTTTCCAATTTAGGGTTTAGTACCTGAACTTTATGTTGACCTATATTGACTAGTTAAGTCTAATTTTAATTTAATAAAAATTATTAATTTGATGCTACTTTTATTTAAACTGTTGATATTAAGGACACGTGGACGACCACATATAGTTTACATAAAATTTCTTTTTCCTTTTTAATCTTCTTCCTTCCCTATTGAAAACCTCCATTACCTTCATTCTTGCTTCAAAAAAACATAAGAGGTGGTGGTGGTTGTCCTGGTGATTTTGCTTCTCCAAATTTCAAATTGTCGGCGACCAAGAAATCGTATAAACACCTAGATATGCCTCAAATATTTTGCATCCAATTTTCGTTGTCTCATGAATCAAACTAAAAAGTTTAATAATCTAATCTTAGGGTTTTTATTTTGTTTTTTCCCCAAAATTTAGTCACTCATCTTATCAATTTACAGATGAAGATTAGCCATGGAATGCAAAAACAATCGGTAAGTTCGATTTGTTCCCAATTTCATTATTAGGTTTTCCGTTATTTTGTTGATGAAATTAGAGATTTTTTTTATGGTTTTTGTTTTTGGGGTACATGGCCCAACTCATGCCAAATGCATGTATACCATGCACCAAGTCCCGTGTCTACTTAAAATCATTTTTTACGAGTTTTTCTTGAATAATTAATTACAAAAAATATTTTCTTAAAGTGTTTTATTTATGGGAGAATTCTTTTTCCGTTTTGATTTTTTTTTACAAGAAACAAAACTTGCTTTCTAAGAAAACCTAAACCTAACTTGATTTGCAAGTAACCTTTCTCCTATAAATACAACTCAAAAATATTTTTCAACATACATTTCACCCCAATAGATATATAATGTACAATCCGACGAGAGTGGCGAGAAAATATGACGATAGACTACGCATGCTAAATTATAAACAAGACACACATATCAGTAGATAAAGCATATAAAAAAGAACATTTACTTCTTCTTCCTATGTTTTTCTATGCAACGACGATGGAGGCACCCACACTTGTCCATTCTTTAAGGAACTTTTAATTGCCCGGAGACGTTTTCGTGACAACTCATGTCTTTCACGCGGGTTCCTCGAATGGAGTAGAATCGATAGATATAGGTGAAACGGGTAATGAATATCAGGAATTGATGATCTCATGTGACGATGGTGGTGGTAAAAAGGTGAATGCGTCTTACTTGTTTTTTTTGTCTTTGGCATATTCCGTTTGAAAAGTGAATAATTTGACTGCAAATACAAATTGTGAAATTCACCATCTCCAGAAGTTGTTGTTTTGAGCTGACATGATAAGAAATAAAAATTTAGTACAAATCAAATAATACAGATCAATGAGGAACAAGTGAACCATAATTTCCCAAAAATATGTATGATTCAAAAGGGTTTTCGTCTAAAAGGTTTTTTTCGTGTTCTTCATCAATGGTATTTATGATATGGAGAAGGAGGCTAAAGAAGAGAGACGGAGGCGGAAGGATATGTAAAAGGGGGTGGAATGAGAGAGACGGAGGCGAAAGGAAAGAGTAGAGACTTAGGTCAAGGGATATTACATCATGTCCATATGATTAATGCTTTTAGTAAAGCCGTTGGATCTGAGGTCCAGTTCGGGGGTACAATTGTAAACTTCATATTATTTATTCAATAAAACTAATTAAATTTAGGTCAATAAAAGTAAACTACGGTCAACATCTATTCCAGGTACCAAACCCTAAGTTGGACAAAAGTTAGACCAACACTAATGTTGGACAAAATCCAAGTACCGAACGTCAATTAACCCTTTAATTTTACACATTTTGGATTATTTAACTTATTGAAAGCTACTAAATAGAAAATAGCCGTAATATTATGCAATTCACACGAAATCTAACAAAAAAGTGCATGAATTCAATACTCAAAATAGGTTAATGTATGCACTTATCAACTAAGTTCTTCAACTGAAAGTTTCTTCCACTTCTATTTCCTTGATCCTTTATGATGGCTAGAATAACTTTAAACAAGGATACATGGGATTCCACCTCCTACTACATAAACAAGTATCTTCCACTGAGCCATCATGAGCTAAAGACACACCCATTATTTTAACCTATTAACTACGATGCCACTTTATGGATAAAACTTGAAGTACTATAGATTTATGTACCATCCCCTTAAACCAGAATTGTTTTAACTTTACTACCTGATCTAAACCTTAAAAGCGCATATTTAATTAAGACTAGCACTTGTCCATATTTATTTAACTAAATGATATTTTTTGCTAAACCATATAAGCTAACATTTTCCACTTGTCTAGCAACAAATTCTTTTTTGTTCTTTCAAAATATTTAAAAAAAGATTGATTGGAATACTAACTAAAGATGATTGTAGGCGGAAACCCATTTAAGAAAATTAAAATCCTAATCAATGTGTAATTGATCATGTGTAACTGAATAATTATGTCAAATGGTATGTTATATTTTCTGACTATAGAGACACAAACACCAGTTACAAGATGCATTGGTTATTTCTATAATCACAAGATTAGGAATCAGGGTAAGTTATAATGTTGTAGAATTTGGTTGGTGCAACACTCTCCCTATTAAGTGTCGGGTCCATCTGGTCTAATCTATGTTGTATGTCCTTTAATTGATTAAAATCTGCATACATTTAGAATTGAACCAATTAGAAGTATAATTGTTCCACCTTCTTTGTGGTTGTTGATGTACATACCTAGTATAAGGTTGTTGGTATGTATATAAATAACCAAAAGATTCCGTAGGATATTAATCAAAACCAAAAAAGTGATTATGATTGTATCCCATGGTTGGTGAGCAATTACCGAAAGATTGAAAATTATTTCTAACATGATAATCACCATAATATGCCTGATCTTATGCACCGTATATGTCATTTTTGTAAGAAAACATGACGACCACACACGAAGTAGGAAAAAAAATTAAAATTAAAAGTGATGTATACAACATATTTTCAGAATCTACGTACCTCCCTCTTTTGACGGATGACGAACTCCACCAGCGAATTGTTACCACCACGAAAACCTAAAAACCTGGAAAAATATTAAAAGAAAAACATAAAGTAGAACAAGAAAGAGATTTTAAAAAAATAATAAAAATTGCCTACTTCTCCCCTGCAACGGCACCAACATTTGATACATGTCGTAAGTGCAACAAATTACTTTAGGTATTTCTCGCTAATACTAACAAATAATATAACGGCAGTAAGGATCGTTTCCACGAGGAGATATATAATGGTTATTTGTTTTCAACTTCTTTCATAACCAATGAGGATTTTGAGTTCTTAAAGTAAATTATACTAAAAAGTAAAAACAAAGTAAAGGGTTATGATCAAGAGGAGAAAATACTGGTTAGAGGTTTCATCTTTCATTGAACACGCTCATTAATTGATTTGAGTTAACGGTTAATCCTTCTCATATCAATAACCTAGAGCATTATATCGCGGGCTCACTCCGACAAATTCCTTATATCATCAAAAGAGCAAGAGTCGCTATTTGAATCATTCCCGCTAAATATCTGGCATAAGAGCTACTCAAGTTTAACCTAGTGAGTGCATTAATATTTTAAAAGTGAGATTATTCTAAGAAACCTAGCACAAGATCCACACATATTTAACTTAGGTTAAAGCTTCTACACATAATTGTACGACAACATCCAATCGTTAACAACTATGTTCTGTTATTGCAGCAATTATGGATCTCAAACCCTAGTCTAGCTTTAGATATGAACATATTCAATTTTCAACTTAAACAAGCAAATTTTTAATCATATATGACAATATTAACAGTAAAACATGATTCATAAAAGAGGACATTAACATTAAATCGAACTAGCCATATTGATTTACATGTTTAAGGCTTCCAACTACATCCCCAACCAAATAGGAAAATTAGCTAGTCATGAATTTATCAAAATCCATGGAAAATATACAAAATAAGAAGAATGGTTCCCCCTAAGGGTAAAACCCTAGGTTTAAGATGTAGAAAATGTGACATGAGAGGTAGATGATCTCCCGGTATATATATGGTCTAGTGGGTGAGCCTTAGATGTCTTCTTTTATAGCCTTCGGTGTTTGTCCCTCAAGTATCCTCTCTTTATAGGGTTTAAAAACATAGTGTCTCTCTTGTGGCACGAAGAGGGACACTTCTTAGACGTGTTTTTAACTCCCACCCACCCCACACACACATCGATTGTAAAGCTCAAAAACGAGAGTTTTCTGTATAACTATATTCCACAATCGACGGACGTAATCCCCCATAAGTTCCAATTGCAAAAGGCTCAAAAAAGTTGATTTTCTTGTCCCAAAAACGTATACAATCGGTGGATATAACTCCCCATGTCCATCGATTCTGGGCAATCCTCTTTTTCTTTAACTGTTTTGCTCATAACTTCTTCATACGACCTCAGAATGACCTTATTATTTTTGCATTGGATTTGTATTTTCATTCTCTACAATATGTTGATAATAAATCCTGGATTTGAATGGATTCCAATTTGTCTTTTTCCCTTCTCCATTAGTCGACTTCACTTCTTTACTCATTTAAAGCCATTTCCATTTCTTTTGGTTGATTCGTCCTAACAAAGACTACAAAATAAAAAAAAAAACGTAACAACAATTAATATGTAAAAATTAGAGCAAATATAAGTATGTACTGACACTAAGAATATGTAAGTTATGCACTTATCAAGAGGATATGTGCAGGAACTAGGTGAACCTTCACAAGATCATTCTCACCTTCCCGAAGTTCACAAATATTTCCTATGCATACTAGAAACACACAAGTGCCAGAAATATTAATAGAGGTATACAAAATTTCACTAATATTTCCAATCCATCAATGTTTCTGATAATAACAATCATTTTTTTTCATATTCGTTTTAAAATTTGAGAAATCGTGAATGTTTACAAGTCTTTTATATGTCTTATCCGTGAGAATCGGGAAGTACGTATATATCGACGGATACAGATAGATATGGCACATATACAATCTGTATCGTCAGATACGTATTGGATTCTCGGAGATACAAATAAACTGATCAATGTCAAAATATACAGATACAATATGGCAGATACGGGTCTGTATCGACAGATACGACAACCCATGGGTTTTAGTGTAATAAATATCTTAATAATTACTTTAACATGGGAGTATTCAATTAGTATATTGTTGGATACTTGTAGATTTTTTAATTGGTGAATTTTACTTGAATGAAAAAGATTTTGAATAATTCGACGGATAATAATAGATTCCGTACATGATAAATATGAATTAATTTCATGGAAACATATAGATATTTGTGGATTTATGAAACAACTTTTTGTAGTTGCCTAAAAAACAATTCTCTATAGAATACCAAGACTAGACAATAAAAGTGAGACTGATAGTGATGTGGGATTATAATATATACATTTTAATTTTTTGGGGGGGTTTTCTATCACTTTTGAAAAAAATGGATTTTTTATATATCTTATGGTTGGAGTTTTTGTCTAGTAAGTATGGTCACCTTGGTGTTTTACACCATTTTATTTAATAATAATCTATAAAATTCTAAAGTATCAGATTAGGATTTATATACAATCATTATAAATCCAAAGTATTCAAATTAAATATTTTCAGATTCCTTATTTATCCTAGGTATTCAACTCACTAAGGATTCTTATGGATTTTCAAGGGCCCACGATTCATATGGATAGTTGTGGAGTTTTCAAGTATAATTACACACAAATTTTTCTCTCCACATATCTGACCCTAAACCATGATCTTTTCATGGATTTATAATACGAAACTAGTGCTCCTTTGCGTTCGTGTATACACCAACCCCACCATTTTTTTTATCTAACCTATTGTCATCGCACTGCTAACTCTACACAACCAATACTGTCATCACTAAGTTTATCAAACCTATATTCTCACCACCACTTCTAGATATCTAAGAATTGACTATAAAGTATCTCACAATTATTGACGCCATACCATCGACACCAACTTCTCTATCTATTATTGTTACCAACACCAACCGACTAGTACATTATTATCACCATACCAACCACCACCACCTTTCTTTTTGTGTTCCTACCATAATGTAAATTAGATCCTTTGTACATTCTAAATGTACCAGTCCATCCCTTTATAAATCTTCTTGTTAGCACGGGAGGTTGTTTTCCTTCTTTCTTAAGCTATCGATCCATTAACAATTTTTTATTTTTTATTCTTTATATCAGGGATTCGATTTTGATAAATCGAAAACGAAGAAAAAAAATGAAACTCATATATATGGGTAGTGATGGGTGGCGGTGGTGTTGTTGGAAGATGGCGGTGGTGGAGGATTTTTATTGCAAGTTTGGGTTTTTCGTTTCATCAATCAAATACTGAAAAATAGAAAAATCATAGCTACAGGTAGTGATGGGTGGTGGTGGTGATGGTGGTGTTGGGCGGTGGTGAGGATTTTTAAGTTCAATTTTGGGTTTTTTCGTTTTACTATAGCTCAATATATATCAAATGATTTCATTTTTCGCATCAACTATTCAACCTTCAAGAATTTGTTTGTACAAGGGTACAATTCTCTCTTCTTTCTATTCAGCTTCTTCACAAATCTGATTTTAACATTTTTATTTTTTCTGTGTGTTTTTTTGTTTGTGTTTGTTTTGCAAAAGTTATCCCCTTTTTTTATTGGTTTCAACATTTTTTTTTATTTTGTTATGTTGAAACTAAAACATTAATTTTCATATTATTATGTATTCTCCATATACTAGAGAGGCAAACATGGAGACATTTATTTTTGTGTGTTTTTGTTTTGCAAAAATGCCTTCGCTTATGCTGCAATTTATTCTAAGAACGTTGTTAATTCTACCGAGAGTCTTATGCAAGACCAATTAATCCCGTTCCCAATGTTGAAAGGCCTACGAAACTGTAACCAAACTTAGTTGTGTTTGGCTATGATGTTATTCCATAACCAGTGCGTCCAAGGAAGAGAAAAATTCCTATCACCGTTCAACTCCCAACAAGAAGATGAGAACTTGCGATAGATGCAATGTATTAACTACTCATAACCGAAGGACGTGCACTGTGGAGCTGTGAAGTGTTTTAGGTTGAATTTTGTTGTTAAAATTTATGTCAATTGAACTCAATTTTAGTTCAGACTTCATCTATGTTCTCACTTCAGTTTAGGCTACAATTCATCGATTTTGTAATCTATTTTCTACAGTTTACATTTTAGCTTTTTGCAATATGCATTTTTCATAAATTTTTTGCAATCCACATATTTACGTTCAATTTTTAATTTGTTGTAAGTGTTTCATCTTTGTTTCATTTAATTTTTTGGTTTAGATTATAGTTTCCAAAGTCGCAGACTTTTTGCAGATATATATCCAAAGTAAGTCGTGATTCTTGCGAATCACCAATCAATAAGATGTTAAAACCAAAAAGGGTTTCAACATTATTTTTGTATTTTTAAAGTCTTTTCCTTTTGGTTTCAACTGAAGTAATGTTGAATCCCTTTCTAGTTCTAGCATTCTGGAGGAGTATTTATAAATTAAATTCGACAAAAAAATTCCAATTGAAAACAGACAAACCATTTAGAAACTAAAATCTTTTATAAACAAAAGATGTTTATAACAATTACAACTAGTTGACTTGAAAGAGTAGATAGTACACCATATAGAGGTCTAAGTATTTTTAAAGGCCATTGCAACTAGTTGATTGGTTAAAAGAGACGAGGTGACCAAGCAATATTGTATTCTTCTAATTATTTGCATCCACGAGGATCTTATAGGCCAGTCTTGGACTGATACTCTACACCTATACGTTATTCACGTCATTCCTCTGCAAAATAAAATTCATTTCAACCAAAATACTATGCAATAAAATTTATTTCCTCGACAAATACTTGTTTGTGAGTAAAAACGAATTTAGGGGTAAAAAGGTAAAAACGGGATAAGCTAATGAGAATTCGTCTAATCCCTAAAATATTTGTACTGTGGGAGCACTTTTTAGATTCGAGAGACCAAAATCATACAAGATTGGCCTAAACCAAAAAATGGTTGTTCCAATCTTGTTTCGGTCTCAAAGGCAGGAGAAGAGTTGGTCTTAGGGAGGAAAGCAGAGGAAGTGTTGAGGTTGGAGTACCAGGCTCCATTAGGTGTGGTAGGTATCTATTTCTATGAAGGATTCCCTATGTATGACTGAGAGAAAGTTTTTTATGAAAATCAGATAGTCGATCCGTATGTTCTATCTTGTACGCTATGTCCCCCTTTTGATTAAATAGATTGAGGAATCTATTTATAATAGCAAAGCAGTAACCGTTCACCCTGTCCTCGTAGGAAGTGGTGGTTTTGAAGTACTAGTGAAGTGGAGGTGATGGAGAATGTGTCGAAATAGCTATGAACAACTCTCTGTGTATGAATGAGAAGGTTGTATGAAAAATCAGATTTTCCGACTTGCGTGTTCTCCGCTTAATAGATTGAATGAACCGTTTACCTGACCTCATCTCATAGGAAATGTCGATAGTGGAGTAATGATGAAGTTGAGATGGTGGAGGATGTGATAGTAACTGTTCCCCATATTATTTGAGGATGAATGGACGGTTGCACACCCATTACTCTTATACTTAACTATTAATCGAACTTTCTAGAGACTTCTCGTAATGGGTGCATTGCTACACTGCATGTTGTAGACCGCTAATCCAATACCCTAGTAAATATCCCCCCATTTATGACATCTTTGATGTCTCGTATAATTTTAGTAGAATTAAATATTACTACTGTAAAGTCGAATAAGACTTGCATGCTTAGTTAGTCAGTTGACTAGTGGCTTGTCATGCTTGACTAGTCTAATAAGCCTCGGTGAGTCTGACAAGACTAGTTTGACTTGTAGAGAGTAGGCAAACTAAAATAAAACACATTTTATTTATATTATTTTAAGTTTCTGATAAACAGTTAGGTTCGAGTGTGCCAACCAGTATTGACATGCTGAACTGAATATATGATGACGGATGCAGGCATTGAGTAGGCTGAACACTTCCTTTCACGTCATTAGCGAGAGGTGATGGATGGTCATGAAATAGTGAGGAAGAAAATATTTAAGTATTGAAGTGGTCAAGCATATGTAACATGATATATGTGTGAAGCCAAATGAATAATATATTTCTGGCCAGACGTTATGGTGAGCCACCCATGGTCAGCCGTATGTTAATTGTATATATGGTATGTCATATATAATAAAATGAATTTTATGAAAATATGGCTCACTGTGTTAGTTACACTTTATAAACCATATGTGATCAAGTATAAAAGAAAACTTGGGACTCCCAACTTTTAATTTCGTAACATTTATAAGTGTTGCAGAAAAAAATTTGGGACTCCAAGTTTTTGAATATAATTGACTCAGAGATTAACGTTTGCAACGCTTATAAGTGTTGTAAAAGTGGGAGTTGGGACGCCAAGATTACCGTTATAGTTGGGACTCCAAGCTTTTAAGTAAAATTGGAACTCCTAGTTTAATGTTTGCAACGCTTATAAGCCTTGCAAAAATGGAAGTTGGGATTCCCAACTCTAAGCTTAAACTCGGACTCCCAAGCAACTTGTTGTTGCCGTCATTCATGTCAATCACTTCATCATGCGAGGATTGAGATTTCCGACTAACTTGGTCGGCCAAGTTAGCCGACCAAGTGTAGTAAAGAAATTCCCTCCTTTTAATATGGCCCAAATCAGTCGCTTAGGCCCAAAAAGCTAGGGTTTCATGATCTTTGACTATTATTGGGTTTTAGTGCAACCAGTCATGGGAGATGACTCCTGATTCGGCCAAGGTTAGATTTGGCTAGTCAGAGCTCTATTTTTGTGTTTAGCATAGTTTTTTATTTGATATCCAGACACATCTGTGGTGTTTCAATCAAGTAAATTTATATGTAACTTGCTACACTATACAAGTTTTTATAGGTATTATAGTAAATCAATATCATTCAGTTGAGCATGAATATTGACACAATGTAATTTTTAGGAATTCAGTCACGAAATATAGCACTAAAGAACACTCAAATTGCTCTATACTAGTGGGAAATCCATCGAGAAGTTTGAGATTTATTGTGTAAAAATCATGGAATATCTGAGAATATTGCAACAAGCACCAGCATTGTTCTAATAATTTTATACAGGGATGAATACTGATTTATTCAGTAAATATAATCGTATACATAATAATCTTATGATTTCAGCCGGATGAAGCATTCATATAATTATATACATACAGAGAGAGACATGCATGGACACTTATTAGGACTTAGTATATTCCTAAAATTCTTTATGGAATGAAAATACACTAAAGTTTAATATTTCTGAGACCCGGGTCAGAAACATTTTTTTTTTTACGATTTTTGCCCAGACAAAAAACTACGATCAATACTATATGAAAAACAATCGAAACCAAACTATATCACTTAACAATTTTTGTTTCGTCGACATATATACTATAGTTTTGAAACCAAATAGTGTTTCAGCAGAAACTAAAAAAAACATCAAAAAATGTGTTTGATCAAAAATACTACTGGAAGAACTGTTGGAACCAATTTTTTTTCCAGCAGAAACAAAACACACACCAACAATTGTATTTCATCGATAAATACTATAAGAAAAATTATTGGAACCAAGTATTGTTTCAACATAAACTAAGAAATTACCAATAATTTGTGTTTCATCCATAAAATACGACGCACCAAAATTTATTTCCTTGACAAATACTATGTGACAAACAGTTGAAACCAAACTATATTGATGGGATTTTAATTTGCCGCAAGTATACGACTATCGATGAGATAGTTTATAAAAGGGATCGTTCAACTGGACTAATTAAATCGCTACTTTTAGTTTACAATTAAATTATTGATCTAAAACTATAATTATTTTTTTTTAGAAAATACTAAACTAATAATTATCCAAACTAAAGTATATTGGGGTTTTTAGAATCCACCAATTGAATTATGTAAAATGCTCAAACGCTCTTTACCAAATATTTATTTTTATAAATCAAGACTATCGAGAACAAACCGATACATCTCAGAAAATATAACCGTTAAGATAAAATCACAACTTTTATTGTAAATCAAAATGGTATAATCTCCTTCGCTTATAAAGTATTAATAGCCGAAGACTATTCCGTACGATTAAAGAACGAAGCAAATATGAAAAGAAGTTAATTAAACATTTAAGCTCAAAAGAATATTTTATTAAAGAGAATACCTGAGTCTTTTACATATTAGAGATGGTTTCATCTTCAACCCCAGTGAAGAGGGTTAGCTCTCCATTATTACAAAGAATGAAAACTAAAAAGAATAAATAAAAAAATAAAATCCTAAGCTAATTACTCTCAGTGCTGGCTCCCCCTTGTTCTCTGCTTCCACCACTATTTATATACACACTATTCATTTTTCAATATCTTCATATCATTAATGTAGCATATTATATCCATGCATATATGTAAGAAAATATTCCTCATATGGCAAGTATGTGGATTTTTTAGCTAACATTCTTATTTTCTTCTCTTTTTGGTTTATTTTCTTCATTAAACAAAATATCTTCAAATATCTTTTCATTAAAATTAATATCTTGCAAATGATGTTATGAATAAATGGGCCTCCACACTTTTACACACGCCTTGATATGTTTACCACACGCCTTAACATGTTTACCATACTCCCATATCCAAATAATTGTACCAAAGAAATAATTCTCCATGTTCTTCTTGTGGGCTTAGCCTATAAATCACTTAATTTCCTCCATTTTACAAGCAAAATTCCTCATTTTAGTCCATCGAGCTTATTTCCTAAAAACTACAAAAATAACCAAACTTATCAAATATGTACAAAATGGAGAACTAATAAATATAAATTTGAGTAGTAAATATGTAAGAATTAAGCACTTATCATATATCACTCAACAAATTTTATTTCGTCGACAAATACTATATGAAAAATTGTTGAAACCAAATATTTTTTCATTAGAAACTAAAAAAACACCAACAAACTGTGTTTTATCTACAAATACTACCGAAAAACCTGTTGGAACAAAATATTGTTTCAACAAAAACTAAAAAAACACCAGCAATTGTGTTTCATCGAAAAATCCTATAGAAAAAACTGTTGGAACCAAGTATATATTGTTTTAAAATAAATTAAAAAATCACCAACAATTTGCGTTTCATCCACAAATACAACATGAAAAATTGTTGAAACATAATCTAAAAGATCACCAACAATTTGCGTTATATTCACAAATACTACATGAAAAACTGTTTGAACCAAAAAATTGTTGAAACATAAACTAAAAAATCACCAACAATTTTCTTTTTGGTAGAAACTTGTTGAAACATGAATTAAGAGAATATAGTTATTTTTGATTTACCTTGTGGACGCTTTTTAATCGTCTTCTTTAGCTTTTCATCTTTCTTTTTCTCTTGATGAGTCTTTTTCTTCACCATTGTTTCAACTCTTTTCGATTAGGTTAGAAAATGGTTTTAATTTTAGGGATTAATTTTGTCTTTTTAGTTCGGAAAATGGTTGGGGAAGTGAGAATCGAGAGATCTGCAGTTTCAGGAGAGAATCAAAGAAAGATCTGGGATTTATTTACACGTTTTTTTGGGTGAAATTAAAAGGAAAAGGTAGTTTAGACAGTTAGTTTTTTTTTTGTTTTTTGATAATGTGGTTTTTGTTTATCTTTTTAGCGGGTGAGGTTTCTGTGGTATGAGATTTGGGTTTGTAGACCTATAACGGATGTGTTATTTTTATTAATCCACTAATATCTTAAGTAATTACACAGGTGTAAATCTAGCAAAAATAAGATAAACTGATCGTAGTGGTGCATACTGTATAACACAATTATTAGGTAATCGTACTATTTCAAAATCACAACCCTAGTTAGCACTTCGGTATATGGGGAAAGTTTAGGACAACAAACATATAAGTACTATTCGTTTTGGTGGAGTGCAAATTCAGTCTATTATTTGGTCAACGATTCATAATTTAGGGATAATTAAAATGACATACATATGTGTATAATCCTTTTTAGAGATACAGATTCAACACATAAAATTCGGCATACATTAACCTGTAAAAAATATCTTTTTTAACGTAATCTCGTTTTAGGTAATATGATTTCATGATTTAAATGAACTATATATGTGATACATACAATATAGTCTGCAAATGTCATGTACGCTGGTGATATTGCTTAGATTGATGTATATGAGATTTTAAAAGTAAAAAATATGGTAGAAAATGATAATTTGGTGATGACGTGACAGTATTATACGGGACCATATAATTCGGTAATTTATAAATGCGAATATAATTCATTTTAGACTAGATATTTGTAAAACTAAATCGGAGTTCTAAATATACGGATGACACTGATAGATTCAAATGATACAGACAGGTTCTCAAATTATACGAGGATTACTGGCGAATTTACTAATTAGGATCACAACACTTAAACAATAAGTGTATGACGTATGTAACACCACTATACAACACGTTTAAAACATAATTTGAAAAAAAAAATTACAGTAAAGTTCGTGTCTTTTACAGTTTTACTTAATAAACTTAGAACTAGAATAGGATGCAAAGCAGTAAAGGTGAAACGGAACCCTCATTCTCTCACCGCCACTCCTTTTGGAAACCTCATTTCTTACAGAGGCCAGAGTCGCCAGACCTTCACTCACTTCCCTTCCCAACGTCTCTCTCTCCTCTCTCCCACACCAATTGTTTGTTTATCTCTGGAGCTTCCAACTCTTCATCTTGTGACTCCCTAGAGAAACTTAGGTAAGGGTTGATTTTTCTTCCCTTTTTGGGCAATCAACTCAAAACATTTTTTGTCTATTATCAGTTTTTTATGTGTTTTAATAAGGTTAAAAATTATTAAGGTCGACCAAAAATTATTTAAAGATGACTAATAAAATAAAATAAAGTAAAATCATTTTAACCATTTAAAGATGACTAATAAAACAAAAGAAGATAATTTTAAAGTAATCTCAGTACATCCCTTATCATTTACTGTAATAATATTTTAATCAATCATCTCATTTTAGAATTTAGTTAAATAGGTGAAAAAAGATTGCTCATATTTGGTACAGAATCACAATCGGAGACAACAGCCATAATATAGATACTGAAACAGTAAGAAAATGTTCAATTAGTATTGTTTCCAATTTGAATTAAACATTTGTAAAATGAATCTCAGGAAGTGCGACTTATCCACATTGTTGTTTCTGCACTGACTGAATTCGAAGCGTGAAATCGGAAACTCTTCGGGAGTGTTGGGCGAGTGGGTGGCTGGTACAAAATTGCTACAATCTCTTTAGTTTCAACAACAAAAGGCTGAATTTTGTTGCTGTTAAACTGATGATGTTTGCATATCAGTAGAGTTGTATCTTTGCATTAGTTTTATTTTATGTATCCAGTTTATTTCAGTTTTATATTTTCTTTGATCCGTTTACAAGCTTTGACATGTTGATTTTTTTTAATAACATGTAGAAAAACTGGATGAAGAGATTATGGATTTAAACCGCTCTACGAAGGTGTTCATTTTTTACTGGAATAACTGTTTATTGAAGAGCATTTGAGAGAGTTATCAATTGTAGCGTACATTAACTAATTTTGGATTTCAATCCTCATGGCTGAACGCGCTCATCGCCTTGCTGATGCGAAAGTTGGGAAACGTAACCAATTTTATTAACCTTCGTGGATGTCTCATTGGGTTCAACAAAGAAATAAATTGCAACCACAGGTTCATAATTGCGTTGTGGCAATGATGAGAGCAGGTTAACTGATTGGGATTCTAATCAGGCTTCAACATTGTCTATAGACAAGGGTGCATGTGATATTCCTGAATACAAGAATACTTGGAGGTACGAAAGAGACATTGATGTAGTTTCTGATGTTCCACAGTCACTTAATGAATATGGAGCTGCAAGTAAAACTAGAAGACTTGCAAATGAGAAAATGTTTGTGAACACGGGAAACTTAAACAGCCAAGATCAGAATTAAGGCCCTTTCGAGTGTCCAACTTCAACCAGAAAATGCCGAATGCATTGCCTCCAAAGAAAGATCAGTCTGTTAGAGAAAGTTATACATCTGGGCAAACCAATGACTACTCTAATCATGGTAGTGACCATCTTTTTCCCTCACCAATGCTTGAAGTTCCTAAATTGCCAGGCTTACCACCAAAAGTATATTGTTTACCTCAAGAACCAATACAAGGCTGCGAGCACTCGGTAATAACTCAGCCTGTTTCGAGGCCTTCCCAAGAAGATTTTCTGAGTTCAAATTTCAGTTTAATGCAGCATGGGTTCGAACTAGGTGAAACGTCAGGCCAGTCCTTTGTGCGCAGAAAGGAAGAAACTAATACGTTAAGCTCTTAGATACAATCCAGAGAACACATAGGAAATACTAAACTTACTCATGCTGAACAAGTTCACAGTTACTTTGGCGATTCTATGGCTTTGTTGTTTGATAATTCGAACGATAAACAATGTGTCTGAACAAGTTCACAATTCGGGTAATATATACTCTAGACAGAATAATGCTTCCCATTCACTGCATGATCATTCAACTAGGGATTTTTCCTCCCCCAGCTTTGGTAGAAAGCAGCTAAGACAGAATACTGATTTTTCTAATATTGGATTCCTGCCAAAGTCTTTTAAGTCATTCCACCATTTGTTGGTTGCAAAGAGTGATATTCACTTGTATAAGAAAGATGTGATGGTAATGGAGTCATCGGCAGTGTCCAACGAATATCAAGGAAACACATTAACTGAGCTAACAAAGAAAGATGTCGGAGATAGGAAATCTGGTTCTTTGAGCATAAAGAATGAATCATCAGCTGAGACAGAAACCATGGATATTGAAACTCATCAAAAGTGCAACTACTTTATGGGTATGTATATTACATGCCTAATCCTTTCAGAATGTTCTTTGTGATTTGAGTGCATTACATAAGCAATGTCAATTTACCTCCCTAATAAAGTCATTCTCTGCTCCTTTTCAGGCATGGCTTCACCACCAGCAAACAAGGTAAGCTGCCCTTAATTAGTTATGTGATAGATGATATAATATGTAGTTTTACTTGATAGGTTAGATTTTAGTCTGCTCTACTACTAGCATTTGAATAACCTACATTCCTGCAGAACACTGGTCACCCGCTTCATGAGTCTTTTTTTTTTCTTTCATTTTTTGCTAATAGATTTACACTTCCAAATGATTTCTATAAATTTATCGGATTTGGACTCATCGACTATAGATTCATTATCACAAACTGAGCCTTGTACCGACTACTTGGGGGTAAACTGTACCCATATTTAGATTCCTCCTCTATAACGACATAATTTAGCATTTCTTGCTCCCTTCCATTTCCTACCTGGCAACTCTTGTGTCGTTCCACCTACCTGGGGCACTCCCTTTCGGCTAACTTCATTCTCATCGCATCTCTTCCTTGAAAAAATTCTGCATTTGCTGCGGTCTTGTAAACATTTTCACTGGAGTCAATCTTTATATTGAATTGGCTAGCATCCAAAAGCAATCTTTTTAGCTCTAGTTTGGTTCAGTTTATGCTGCTTTGTATTTGTTATACTTCGATATTTCTTTGCGAGTCAGACCACTATTTCTTACTTAGAACCAAACATTCTTCACAGGATTTCATTGTGGGTTCAAATCCGGCGCAATTTTCTCCGTCAAAAGACAAAGCTGGAAGAAGAATGATAGAAACGAAGTTACTTGATTTAAACCATAAGCCTGCGTCCTTTTTAACATCAGCAAGGTCAATTGAAAACATGGATTCGAGCACATCTAGAACTGAGAGTTTTGATGCAGACCTTATCCCCTTCCATGTTCCAAAACATGACTACTGGCACACCAATCATAAAGAAGATAGCATTTATGTAGGCCTGGATCCAAGCAGCCAACAAGTAAAGCGTCGCCAACTAACTCCTTCAGATTTAAATGGTCATGGTACCACCAATTTTAGAACCGTAGTCGCTTCATCTATTGCAAAAGTTGGTAAGCAATTGAAACAAAGTTCGAACTATGGTGGAACTATCAAGGAACAATCTATGTCAGGTAAAAGTTTTGCTAATGAAGATATGGAGATGGGTAAAACCATGATGTTTGGAAAAGGGGTAACCACTTCTATGAAACTGGCGAAGGGACGGTGGGATGTAATGCTGTCAAACCCATGGATTAATAGATGGCGTCATAATGTAACTGCGACTACGTTGACCAAGTCAACAGAACCAGTGAATGGTAAGCCACAAAGTTCTCTAAATGAGTTTCAGACGAAGCAGCTATCAAGCATTGCGGCTATGGCATTGTTGGGGAAAGCAATGACTGGTGTCCAGGAATGTGAGTTCACAGATAAGGGATCTTTTGTAGTTTGGAGTACAGGGGAGTAGGGCGGAAAATATGCTAACTCGGGTCTGCATAAATCAGAGGTATCTGTCAAGAAACACCAGTAATATCTGCCCTAAATTCCTACCCGAACGAGAGGTTTGTCTCTGAAAAACCAATTTAAACTTCGAAAATGATGCAGATTATTTTGATTGGCGCATTTATTTGAAATTTTACACGTAACATAGTTAGAAGTGCACTCCCACTGAAAATTGCGATACAGTCAAAGATAAAATATGATCTTATGTCTTTAAATAGGCATAATTAAGTGTTTCGAACAATTTCTGCATTCTCTATATGACACCCAGACTGCTCCAAAGCAGATTGAATTTCTTCACCCAGACTGCTCCAAAGCAGATTGAATTTCTTTTTACAGGTAACATAATTAGAAGTGCACTCCCACTGAAAATTGTGATACAGTCAAAGATAAAATATGATCTTATGTCTTTAAATAGGCATAATTAAGTGTCTTGAACAATTTCTGCATTCTCTACATGACACCCAGACTGCTCCAAAGCAGATTGAAAAAATCCAGCTCCAGTTATTGTCGAGTCTACAGAAGGTGGGGAGAACTGAATGATGATATCTCTTAACATCACCATGCCTGTTACATGTGAACTCTCATCCACTAGGAAGCTGTGGTTGCTTTCCGAATCTACCAACACTTTCATGGCTTGCTTCAGCGTGACACTTTTCTTGTTGGTTGCTAGAGAGTCCATTCTCGGGAGAAATTCGTTGTTAAGGCGGAGCATCCCAGCTATGAAAAATGCACGAACATCACTATCCACCTTAGAATCAGAATGTCTCAGTATTTCTTGCATCGGAGCTGATGAACTCTTTTACTGCCGGACTCCTGCAATCGTTTCATGGTAACATTATTCCGTCTGTGGTATATACGTTCTGACAAATACGCTCTATTATCTACTTCTGAATAGAAATTCAAACATAATTTCCTATTTTCTGAAATGCATGTTAGCAGTCTAAGACGCTGAACAAATAAAGGAATTAATGTGAAACTTTCTGTCCTGGAAGATTTTATCTTTGGTCAATATATGGATATCACTTATCCTTACACAACCAATCAACTTGCTAGTTTCTCGATCGATAGCTGGAATCATATCCGCTTTATTTACCCACAAATTATGAAATGCATCTGCTGCTCTGGTCTCCATATACACAAGCAAGACTCCTATAATTTTCAAACCTGAAAAGAAGTTGATAAACAAATTCATGCTCCCTGGAAGATTTGATGTAACATGAGGAGACAATTATTATTGGGGTAATCTTATGCTCCGTTAAAAGTTATATGTATGTACCGAAATTTAGAGAGATTTATCTGCAATTCGATCAAACCATTATAATCCACTAGATTGAAGGAGTACTTGAACAACTGCAGTCTAAAATCACAATTTCAGTTCATATTTCTTCAATCAATATGGGAAACAAACAATGTATCTCCAAAGTAAAACCAAATTTACTTGAGTGATAAAGCCAGTCACCTGAGAGTTTGATTGCTCCATGACATGTACCACATGCAACCGGTGTTTGGAGAACAACAAAAGGACATGAAAGAGTGTGCCTTCCAAATATACCGGAAAGAAAGGATCCCACAGGAAAGATTTGGCTAGTTCTACAACCTGCTTCATTTCATCGCTATGATTCTATCAACCATTTATCTCAAAAATTTATGTTTCTAACGACTATTAGCAGTGTCAAATGCGGCTTCTCTACCATACACATCATTCAAATTTGTAAAAAAAAGTGTATTTGAATCTGAAAACTGATCATAAAGTTTTTTTGTGTTTTAATCAATGTATTTAACATACCATGGTTTGTCCGATATGTGGAATTTTGTCTAGCATTGACAAGATACCTTTTTTTTTTGATCAGACAAAGAAGAAATTCATTGAAAAAAGAAGGTACTTAAGGAGTACCTCAACCCAATGAATACAAAAGGAAACAAGAAAAAAACGAAAAGGAGAGCACAAGATCAATAGGATCGAAATAAGGAGTCCCATAGAGCTATAACCATATTTGCCGTTAGACCTAACATTTTTGTATTAGATTCGGTCCAAAAGAAAGCTTGAAGTTTAACGTTTCTAATAATACTTTCCAATCATTTCCTTTTGTTTTCGAAGACTCTTGCATTACGCTCCTTCCATATGCACCACCAAACTGTTACCGGGATGTTATTTCAAATTCGACTAAGACGATCGTCTCCCCAATTGAATTTCTAAGATTTTACATTTATAGTAACATTTATAGTAGCATTGACAAGATACCTTCGTTGCCCATTTCCTCCAATTCGTCATGTTTTATATCCATTACTTCGCGTTCCTTCCGAAGTTGAGGAATGTACAATCATTTGAAGCCTGATATAAGGGCTCTAAATTCAATTGAGGGGCTCCCAGTTGAGTCGAGGTAACCCAATTTTACGATAAGGGATGTCCTAGGGGTTTTGTTAAATGTCGATTTTACCCTTGGGGTTTTGTTAAATACCGAATTTACCCTTATACCAATTAAAACCTAAACTTTTTTAACATTTTTCATAACTTTAAAAAACTAAACCCAAGAAAAACCCAACCGTAATCCATCTCAATTCATCGCCGATTCGCAAAAATCATCCTCGATTAAACTCAACAATTCGAGATGAAGAAGCATATTAAAGGCGTTAAAGGTAGTAGTGATGGCAATCAACCCTGCTTCTTTCAACCTAATCAAGAGATTCAAGAAGAAATCGATAGTGAAAAGCAAAATCAAGCACTGAAAAGTACAACAATGGTGTATCTAAGGTATTGTAGAAAAACCATGTATTCTTAGAACTTGTAATTGATTTATTCGCATGTTTGAGTGTTTCTGGGAAAAAAATGTTGGACACAGTTGATATTACGGTTGGGTTATTTTCAATACCCAACCGTAAATCAAAGGGAAGAAGATGAATAGTTCAGGATATTACGGTTGGGTTTCAAAAGATAACCCAACCGTAAACAATTTGCGCCATTTTTTAAAAACAATTTATGGTTGGGTTTTGAGAAAAACCCAACCGTAACAATAGCGTCCATAAAAATTTGGTTAGAGTATTACGGTTGGGTTTTAAGAAAAACCCAACCGTAAAAATAATGTGCACATCAGGCTACATGTGAATTACGGTTGGGTTTTTGTTAAAACCTAACCGTAAAATATGGACAACATTTTGTACTAAAAGTTTACGGTTGGCTTTTGAGAAAAACCCAACCGTAACAATAGCGCACATAAAATTTTTGTTTTTGTATTACGGTTGGGTTTTAAGAAAAACCCAACCGTAAAAATGATGTGCACATCAGCTACATGTGAGTTACGGTTGGGTTTGTGTTAAAACCTAACCGTAAAATATGGGACAAAATTTACGGTTGGCTTTTGAGAAAACCCAACCGTAAATAATCCTGTGTAGTGAATTTTTTTTTAGTTGAAGTTGAATTGCTTGGAAATTATCTAACTTGTATTGCTTGTGTGTTGTAGGAAGAATAAGAGGGGTAACAATTTAACACCAATTTCTCACACTCCAACCCCTCGCCACGGAAAGCATTTAGGGGTTCAGAAGAGAGGCGTGAGTAAGACCCATAATCCCTCTTTTGAGGTAGGTGCTAGTAGTGTTCCTCAAATTGCAGAAGAGGAATATAATGTGTTCCAAGGCTTGGGTGATCTACCCACACCTAGAGGTTCTCTTGTGATTAGAGAACCACCACAAGAGCAACAACACGAAGAAGAAGAGCGGGACAGAGAACAACATGTCCCCCAAGGCAAAGGTAAAGAAATTCGAAAAGAAAAGGCAAAGAAAATGGTTGCCAAAGAAATTCCCAAAGAAAAGGCCGAACCTCAACTGTGGCCTAAGAGGAGGAATGGAGGACTATGGGGTGAGGCCCCAGACAAATCTGCAATATTATTTGGTTATCCCCATTCATGGGCTGCCAAAGTTGCAGCGACCAAGGTATTATTCTAATCACTTCTCTTATTCTGTTAAATTTTGGTTTGTTAAATTTTGTAAGTAAAACAAATTTGTTTTTATTCTTTGTAGGATCATACACAGGCGATCAAGAAATTGGTTCGTCAAGGGGCTCAACATTGGCCCTTAACTGATGAATGTACGGCCGTACAAATTCTTGTAAATGGTACCGGGTTAGCTCCCGGAATTACCAATTCGATGTGGGAGTATGACTGTGTCGTCTGTGCAGCCTTCAGGGAACGTTATTGGCCTGAAACCGATACGTTTCATCTCCCATTCGGCGAGATGACTATAACCCCGGATGATGTCCAATCAATTCTTGGCCTGGAGGTGGATGGTAAATCAGTGTTTGAGGGTTTTGACAACAACATGTCATGGAGTGATGTTTATGCACTTGTTAAAGATACACTTGGATGGGAGAAGACCGAAGCCGAATCTGAGTTTAAATTGGTGAGTGGAGATAAACCGGGGATGCCAACGAAGAAAGGTCAAGCTATGAGCAAGAAAATTTTGCTGCGTTCACTAAGGGAGAAGTTTGGAGGGACCGCAAAGTTGGAAATGGCTGGGGTCGTCATAGATGACACCAGAGCTATTCGAACAGCCAGAGCTTATCTGCTATATATGCTCGGCACCATCTTCTTTGGTGACAACTCGGGCAACAGGGTCAACGCTCACTATCTTCAGTGGTTTCAGGGTGATCTCGGGAACACGCATCAGTACTCGTGGGGAACTGCCACCCTGGCTTACCTACTTTCTAACCTTCGAAAAGCTTCGAGGGTTAGGGGAACTGAGATTGTCGGTAATACCGGTCTGCTTCAGGTAATTTATTGTTTGAATTTCAATGTTTAACTCTAATTTATTTTTTTCTTATTTTCTTATATTAATATTTATTATCTTCATAGGCATGGGTATATGATCACTTTCCCAGACTGGCTCCTCAAACGAGCGGTGATGTTACTGGACCTACGGAAAGAAATTCGTCTTCACCGGGACCCAGGCAAAATATAAAGAAGTGCTCATAGCAAAGATGAGAACAGAAATTGATGCTTTCACGGTTGAAGATGTTATTTTCGATCCTTATGTGAAGATTAGCATAGAGGGTGATGGACATGTTGAGGATTTACGTGTATTGTCGGACGTGGCAGGCTACAACGGCCCTTTGTACCATCCGTTTGGGTACGTGATGTCCAACCCCCGCTGAACTCTCCGCCAATATGGATACGTCCAAACAACGGTGACAGGCGAAATGTTTAAATTGTGTGTGAATGGGTCGATGATCGAAGGGCCAAACATCGTGTTAAACTATGAGCCAACGCCTTCGGTCGCGGTTTGGAATAACCGCAATGATCCGAAATACCAAGTCCAAAGGAATGAGTTAACTCCCTTTCCGGGC
This sequence comes from Papaver californicum, assembly GCA_023531435.1. Classification (NCBI taxonomy): domain Eukaryota; kingdom Viridiplantae; phylum Streptophyta; class Magnoliopsida; order Ranunculales; family Papaveraceae; genus Papaver; species Papaver californicum. Next base: position 2,767,911 of record JAJJMC010019771.1, read on the forward strand.
ACAAAAGAGGCTGCAGAAGATTACTTGGATTGGTATCGCCATTTTGGTCATCCAACTATCATCAACAATGATCCTGAGACTCTGGCGATCAACACAGAAGATGGTTTCTGGAAGAAGGCATATTTTAATTTGGTACGTACATTATTTTTGTTATTAATGTTTTTAAGATTTATTACTAACACTTCCTACTTTTATTTTCATATGTGAATAGAAAAAGAAAGCCGTTGCATTGGCGGACTCTATTAATCCATGCCTAAGCACAATTGATGTGAGGACGCCTGACCAACTCCAAGCTTTGATTAGGGAGGTTCATCATGAAGTTGAGGATGTGCAGCGGAATTTAAAGAGGAGTAGACCCGCTATAAGAGGCGCAACTACAGATGCGAGTACTACTAGAAGAGAGCCGCAAGCATCGGATGAAGAGACACATGATGAAGCCGAGGATGCGCAACGTGGTGCTCGTACTCGAGGCGGTCGTGCTGGAGCTCGTACTCGTGGCGGTGCTGCTCATCGTAATGTTATGAGCAAAAAAAGAGCTCGTCAAAGTCATCGACCTACCCCTCCTCCTTCTCCCTAAATCTATGTCTATGGTTTTCTTTTGTGTGGGTGAATTACTTGTACATTTAATGTGAAGTTGGATTTGAGGTTTGAATTTAACTTGCACGTGAATTATAAAAATTAAACTTAAAATTTATTTTCCAGTTATTTGAAGTTGGAAACCATGCATTGGGAAATCCCGGTAAAAATACCCAGACACATTAGTGTTACGGTTGGGTTTCCAGGCAAAACCCAACCGTAAAACTGGCAAAATGAAAAATGTGACAGGTTTACGGTTGGGTTTTCAGCCAAAACCCAACCGTAAATTCTACTGGATAACTTTAAATTTGATTCTCTAATTTGTGTGTTTTTCGTTTTTTCTATGTTTGGATGACCCAATTTACCTTCAATCTAGTTAAAATGATTGAATAAGTTCAAATTTTTGATTTTGAAACCCAAATTTGACCTTAAAACTCAAAGCTACAAAGGATGATTTACGGTTGGTTTTTAGCCAAAACCTAACCGTAAACATATGAGAAAATGAAAATTGTTGAAGGTTTACGGTTGGGTTTTGTCTGAATACCCAACCGTAAACAGTACCCTGAAAATGTGACAGTTTTACGGTTGGGTCTGTTGCCAAAACCCAACCGTAAGTACAAGTTACAGAGATCTCTTCAGGAATGGATGAGATGGAAAATATGGCCCTTTTTATACCTACCTCATTATCACATCCTAAAGGACTTTTTGCTCACTCGCAAACCTATTTATTAGTTCTTTTGTAATGTCATTTGGGTTTGTTGTCAATTGTATCCCAGGTTACTTTAATGATTTCATGGGTTGTAATGTGGTTGATGTTTACATAAATTTTGTGTTTTGAACCCAATTTTGAGTGAATTGAAATTCCAAAAAAAGGTTAACAAGAATATTTACGGTTGGGTTTTGAGTGCAAACCCAACCGTAAACTTTCCAGTTTAAAATTCACCCAGGTTTACGGTTGGGTTCGGACTCAAAACCCAACCGTAAACGTGACAGTTTTACGGTTGGTTTTGGAGTCATAACCCAACTGTAAAACTGGGGGAAAAAACCCTGGAAGGTTTACGGTTGGGTTTGCACTGAAAACCCAACCGTAAAGTTATCATAATTGTGTAGTGACTGGTTTACGGTTGGGTTTTCAGTGAAAACCCAACCGTAAACCTGGTTGAATTTTGTAGTGACACATATGATATTCCAAAATTTTCATTTCCAAAAAACTATATTAATATTATGATTCCTCCAACATACATATGATATTGTTACTACCAATATTAAATGCCTTCCAGGTTTACTATATTATCATTCCGACTCCGAGTCAGAAACAAATGATATGAATTGAAAGGTCAGGGAGGGTTTTAATGCCTTCCAGAGTTCGAAATTTTGCTTCAACCGGTGACACCAAGACATGGCGATATCACCGTCGTATCCATCCTGTAACGAGGGTAATGGACTTCCTTCTTTCAACTTGAGACCGACATGATGGAAGTTCTGCACCAGCCCAATCACACATCTTTTATTAGCCAATTGTTCGACAAATGTTGATCTTGTTGGTGCAAATGTAAAACAATATCCATTTGAGATATAATGTATGACGCAATTGAAAGCGTTGGCGAGGATTTGCCCACATATTGGCATGCTCATCCAATACTCGCTAGTGCAATTCTTGTTGCCTATTGATGTGATAAAATATAGTGGTAAAAAGAGGTTCGATTCTCAGACTTGTGAAGGTTTAATTATAGACTTAATTTTAATTAGAGAAAATAAAATAGTTTAAAATAAAGATGACTTTTTATAAATATGGGGAAGAACTAGGATTCAGGATTCCACTTTTAACCAATAAATCAAGTGATAGTAATTTTAATCATGCAATTAAAACATTTTATTTTGATTCTAAAGCATTGCAAAAATAGATTTTCAAAACAACAACTGTATAACACAAACATGGAGCATCTAGGGACCTAATCCGAGGCATGCACCATCTAACGGAATCACAATTGATTAATAAAAATCTTTTAAATCAATTTTCAATCAAGGCAATTAATCATAAATAAATTGCATAAATAAATTAATTAAATACATACCACTTAATTATTAGAGAAAAAGCTTCCTCCGTCACCGCAGTGATGGTGATTAGCTCATTGTAGAGAAAATATGCTCAAAACAATCTTTCATTGCTCAAAAAGTGTTTACAATGGCTTAATAGAAGTAACACAGTCGATTTGATACGCTTATAAGCGTTACAGTGAAGTGGTTCAGCGTGTTACAGCAGCAGAAAAGCAACTAGAAATAAGCAACTGATGTAGTGTAACTGATGAAGACAACTGTTGAAGCAGCTGAAAAATAGCGACAGTTCCAGCGATAATGAACGACAGTTCGCTGGAGCTGTTTGTTCTTCACCTTCTTCTTCACGTGAGCAGCAGCAGAAAAATGGTGTTGTCTGTATACTTTTTCCGGTGGTTCTCTCCCTCCTTTTTCCTCACTTCTCTTGGTATTTATAGGGTACAAGAACCCTAGGAAGTGTTCTAATCCCAATAGAAATCTTTAAAACTTATCCAAATCCTATTCTAAATCTCCACAGCGTGAATATCATTTTCCGGCTACAACTCGGATTTGAAGCAGTTTTTCCGGCTTTAATCTCTGTTTCTTCACGTGTTTAATCTTGTTTTCATCTCTACTTGCTTTTGGGTCAAATTAAAAGTCCAAAAATCCCAAGAATCACGTAAAACATGTTCACAGCAATCTTCTCTTCGTGAAGCAAAATTTCCCGCCATTTTCGGTTTCAAAATTCAAAGAAGGGGTGCCCCCAATCCAAAATGTGGGTGCCTTTATCACTTTTCCCGGGTGCCTTTAACACTTTTCGAGCCAATTTTTCCGCAAATGTTTATTTCTCAAAAATACCTACAAAGACATAAAAGTGTAAAATCGAGTACTATCGAAGCAGATATTCGGGCGCAATATAGACATAAACATGTGCCTATCTTAATACCCCCAAACTTACTATTTTACTAGTCCTCGAGCAAACTAATAAAATAAAATCCTAACTCACTTTCGCAGGAATCGCGACTACATTTAGCATATGCAGTAAGCCGTTAAACCCCTAGGTGTCCCTAGTGGACGAGTTTTGTCTCGTGAGGGTTTACAAGAGGTATACCCACAAAACCTTTACTCCAGATTTTAGCAACTCGTGAACGATTAAGGATAGACACTAAACAAGCTATTTAGTTGGCTTACTCAACTCTTCGGCTATGGGAATCATTACCCTATATTAGTCCAATTGCTGTACACGAGTGTTTACTCAAGCATACTAAAATTCATATATAAGACAACAGAGCTCTACTCAGATAATCGTTCAACCACAAGACTCAGAATCTATCCCAATTAATCACATGAAAAGATTTAGAAGATGGACATAGAAATATGAAGGTTGCACATGTTGACTAAGGTGAACGGTGTTTCCCATATTTGTCTGAAGGTCAGTGCCAAGATGAATCCTAATGGTTTGAGATACATGGTCTTAATCCTAGTACTAATATCGACTCAACTGGTATATACAAGGGTCCCAGCGATCGATTTATAAAACGATAAATATATTGACAACATAATTGGATCAAATTGAATCCAAGCGCATGGTTCTTATCAGCATCTTACATATAGTTCCCATGGATCCTACGTTCCACGCTTGCTTAGGCGACGGAGACAGGGAGAACACACACATATTGCTATCAAATTGTCAATATTGTTTGTTTTTTTTTTCTTTTTTTTCCTCAAAATAAAGCAAGAATCGGGCTTGATCTCAAACACTCTATTTCATCCTAGCGGCGATAACAATTTGATACTGGGCCCCACCAAATCACTTAGAGAAACACAAAATTGCAAAAGTAAAAACAGAAAGTGATGTGGTCAAGATAGACTTCGAGATGTGGTAACAACTATCATGTTATTTTCTAACACCTGAACTCTGTCCTTTTATGAATAGACCATTTAACTGGGCACACCAATTCCAATAGAAAAAGAGCTAAGTTTCTATCTACCTAGAATGGTTAGTGTCACCCTGAAGTCTTCACAAGCTTCTAAATTCTAGAGCTTTATTATTTCACTAAAAAGTTTCTCCCTTACCCCCAAAATTAAATTAAACAGTGTCCTTAATGTTTCTAAAGATGAATGATTAAAAATACGAACCAGGAGAAACTGTTACCAATTACGAAAAGGACTTAGGGAAAGATACTACCGTGTTGTAAGAGCATGGGTTACCTCTCAAGAAGTGCTAAGTTTAAAGTCTTCAGCCAGACTAGGAAATAATTAGTCACCTCATAAAATCATAGCAATAGTCGGAACAACTGTGGGTCATCTGAATCAAATAATGCTATCACAAAGAGTAAACTACAACATGCCAAGAAAATGAACAAACCGACCACACCCTTATCTGGTTTTCTGTTTAAGACAACTACTTCTAGCTGTGGTTCAGGTTTAGGGTCTATAAAAGGGTCTTGATAAACTATTTCCATAAGCTTGATTACCTTGTTGGAAGAATCAACAAGATCAGGTTGTAGAGTCTGTAAAAACTCAACTAAGAACTTAGAAGCACATAATAATAACCTGAATAATTGTGGATCCTCAAAGTCAATCAGATTTGACCCACACAGTTGACTACTATGAAGGTGGTCATTCTTAAGCAAATGTGTCGATTCCCTAAAGTAATTAGGTTTAGTCTTAAAACTTAATAAGTGACACATTTGAAATTCTAACGTTCCCATATATGGAAGAAAATATTTTGGTGGGAAAATAAAGTCAATCTGGGTATTATCGCCTAGGTAAACCACATCGACCAGAGGATGGGTTTCTAACAACTGAACTTCTTTATGGACATGATTAGGTTCAGGAAACAGTTCTTGAAGATAATCTTTTAATATGGTAGAGGCACAAACATCAAGTCCCAAGTGAGGGACTTCTAAAAGAGTCAAAGTTAAAGCACAAGGAGAATGATAATCACCCCCAAACTTAGAATTTTGGGTGTGTCTAGATAGACTAGTCACAATTTCCTTAATTTCTAGATCATCAGATTCTCGAAAATTGTCAATTGCTTCTTCTAAGTTATAATCAAGTGGTGCATCCTTACTCATATTTAAAATCTCTACGGGTCTATCTTGGTTATCTACAACTATTGTAACGGGGGTAATGGACTTCCTTCTTTCAACTTGGAGACCGACATAATGGCAGTTCTGCACCAGCCCAATCACACATCTTCTATTAGCCAATTGTTCGACAAATGTTGATCTTGTTGGTGCAAATGTAAAACAATATCCATTTGAGATATAATGTATGACGCAATTGAAATCGTTGGCGAGGATTTGCCCACATATTGGCATGCTCATCCAATACTCGCTAGTGCAATTCTTGTTTCCTATTAAACGCCTTTCGAGAGAGATGAACTCCTCGTTTAACAACGACTCTTCATCTCTATATGCACACATCATTGGCTTGTATAAATCCGGGTAAGAGCGTAGTTCAACCGCTGACTTATGCCTTACATAAGTTACTTCGTCCATACCCAACCCTGTTGCTCCGCTAAATGGTCCAACTTGTTCGATGAATACATGGTATCCACAATTACCATCACCGGCAACATCGTCGGTGGCCTTTATGTATGGACGAAAAAAGCCGGAAACGAGACATATAATTTTCATAAATAATGTGCTCGGTTCGGACGATTTTGCCATTCTCAATTCTTGAAAAGTTAGATGGAAATTGCATCAATCCTCTTGCAATCCGGATCGTATATGGCTCTTCAACCACTAATGTATTGCCTTTAAGTTTTTCTTTTCTTCTTGCTAATTCTTTCATACTAACTCTTTTTTTTCTTCTTGCTAATTCCTTCATACTTACTCTTCTTGAGTTTGGGTGTGGAGGAACTTTTCCCTTGGCACCAAGTACAATTGTTGAACTTTCTTGAGTGGGAACCGCGAGACCTTTTCCTTTAATATCTACTAGACTTGGTCCCCCTTGTTCCGTTTGACTTATTTTTCGTTGAGCATCATCCTCCTTCTCATCCTCTGCTTCATATTCCTTTTGCAAATGCTCAAATGCAGAAGGGTTTCTTTTATTTGATTCTTCATGCAATTCCCTAGATTTTTTGCGTCCCACGGCCTCGATTCTTTGGTAGAAGGCCTACCTTTTCTCTTCCCTCTAATTGGTTCCTTGACAACGTACCTTGTGTGCGGAAACACGAAGTAACTCAACTTCGTCAACCAAATTTTCCTTTGCGCCTTATTTAATGTATCGTATTTCTTGGCTAAAGCCTTTCCAACATGGGTGTCGGCAAACGTTGCACCAAAATCTTGCTCGACGATGGGTTCATCGAAAGACAATTGTTGCCAAAACGGATCAATATCTTGAATTGGGATCACACCGTCTTCTTCGTACTTGGGCATCATATGCCGGCAGGGAAGTCCCAAACTTGACATGTTAGGACAAACACACTCTTCTTCTCCGTGTAAGTTGCCCAATCTATAGTGCTTTACTTTGTACATTATCTTCTCAATAGCACAATGCGACACCTTATAAAAAATACTTTGGAGCAATGGTTCGTCTTTATAGCTGACGTGTTTTCTAGAAAGGCTTTTTTTAAAAGATTCCTTAACTCTGTCAAGGTTACGGAGAAAATAATCTTGCATCGCTTCGAAGACCGTAGCAAACCCATCATCAGAATTATGAAGCTTCTTCTTCATTCTGTTATGAGATGACTCCACGGTACTTGTAGCTTGGTTGTCAAAGTGCCTATATTGGTTTGTGAGCGCCGCTACAAACTTCTCTTTGTGGGGATTCAACCAATGGTCCATCAAATAGTTCACAACTTTTGGATAATCACACCAATGCAAGCATAACATACGAACATTTTCTTCATAATCTTGGTGATAGACCATGTCAAAGCGTCTCATTCAGTTTGGAAACTAGCCCATTTTAGTTCCGCCAACTTGTCGTCCTCCTCGAATTTTTCTTTGGCCGTTTCTTGTTCTGAAACCGGCAATTTTTTAATTCTCACCATCTCGCTTTTCTTTGTTGGCCGAATAATCGTTTTGCACTTGGTTTGAATATTGTTCCACAAGTGGAACGTGCAAAGAAGATGATGAGCATCTGGGAATACCCTTGCAATGGAATTCATCAAGCCTTGTTCTTTGTCGGTGATAATTACCTTAGGGGTATATCCTTCAACGTAGAAAATTTGTTCCAATGCCCACACATAGCTTTCTTCGAGCTCGTTTCTCAAGAAGCAAAATGCAACACTAAACGGGGACTTGGTAGAAGTTTGGCCTACAACATTCAAAACCGGGAGCTCATACTTGTTAGTTTTGTACGTGCAATCCATCATAAGCACTTGATGGGAGCACCGTGCTAACTTTATAAACTCGGGATGAGCCAATATAATATGCTTAATTTCTTTATTCTCATCTTCTTCGTGAAACATGGTGTAGTTTTTCGTCTCCCCCAAGTACAAAAGTTGTTGGATCAGGTCCCTTTCTTCCCATTTCTCACGCTTCAACTTGGCTTTGGCTTTGTAGATTGTCTCCAACGTAGACACATTATTTGAGTTTATTTTCTTCAAGTGCCTGAGTATATCACTGGGTTTCAAACGCTTATCCGTCATATCGTCTACGATGAGCTTTTCTTCCTTGGTAAGCCGGGCCATAGAAGGATGCGTTAACAAAGTCTCTGGTGGTAGGTGGTTGTGACGACCGCATACAACTGTAGACAAGAACCACTTATTCTCGTTGTTCTAACGAAATTGAAGCTTGAAAGGACATCCCGTCTTCTTAGTGTAAGTTTTTCGCTTGATCTTCGTCTTTGGTACATACTCAGTACCCTTCTTTGCATGTCTTGTGTATTGTCCACTACACTCACAAACCATTTGAAAGCGGTTGTGTTTTTGTTGGTTGTTACAAACAATCACACACATGATGAGTTTCCCATGTTCTGTAGCCCACTTCTTTGCATCATCTTTTTTATCCCATGTCTACATGGTCCAAGAACAGAAAGTTAGGAGAAAAAAATGGCATTATGACAATTGTCGAAAGGGATTAACAACTTATCTATAACCTACCAGGTCGTTCAAATAGTGATCCGTAGTATCTATAGTTTCAATATCATTTGGAGGAGGCTGATCATACATTGGTTGAGGTACAACCGCGAGCTGAGCAAAAAAGATCAAGGCATTACACAACAAAACACTAAAACCAATAAGTTTACGGTTGGGTTAGAAGCGTCAGACCCAACCATAACAGCATCAGACCCAACCGTAGAATCGACGGACCCAACCGTAATACAACAAAAAAAAAAGCCAAACAATTTTACGGTTGGGTTAAAGAGTAAAACCCATGCACGTAATAAGTTACGGTTGGGTTTGTGGTAAACACCCAACCGTAAAACTGTGAAACTCTAGTTTTCAGAAACTCAAATGTATAGTTACGGTTGGGTTTCTCAAGAAAACCCAACTGTAAACATGCCGGAGTAACAAAAAAAAACCACTATTATGTACCTCATTTCCTTAAATATCAGCAAAAAATTAAAAAGAGTTTAAGTTAGAATGATACCTGACTATTCTCAGCAGTTGAATCTTCACTTTGACGACTACTTTCTCCATTTGGTTTAGTTTCAGCATCACAACTTACACTTAAAACCTCTCTACCATCCAAATAATCATACATAGTTGGGTCTGCCTCAATGGGTATGTAGAATTTAGTTTGGCAATCATACAAGGATTCACCCTCCATAAATTTGCCACTTGAATCACTCATTTTGGGTTTTTCAAAATTTTGGGTTAAAACTCTCTTATCTCTCTTCCACTTTTCCCACCAACATAAAACAAATACAAGACTGATTTAAGCATAAAAAATGAAGAATATAGGAAATGAAGATGATCATTTACAGTTGGGTCCGATGACTCAACCTAACCGTAACTACATTTACACTAAAAAACTTATGTTTACGGTTGGGTCCGATTATTAAACCCAACCGTAATATAATTTGCAATAAAATCACATATTTTTTACTGTTAGGTTTCATTACAAAAACCAACCGTAAATGATCATCGCACTTAAACTAACATTAAAAACTACGGTTGAGGTCTAAGCCAAAACCCAACCGTGATATAATTTGAACAAAAATTACATATTTGTTACGGTTAGGTTTCATTACAAAACCCAACCGTAAATTATCCCTGAATAGTGACATAAAAATTACAATTCCAACGGTTTTTTATTTGAAAATCTAGCCGTTGAGAATTTTTTCCCTATAAAAGGAAACCTTTCCTTTTCACTTTCTCATTATTCTCTATCCCTTTCATTCTCATTATAATTCTACACTTTCCAACTTAACCTCACCATACCCTTTCAACCATTAAAAATGGTTCGATACACGAATGATGAAGATGTTGCAATTGTTCGAGGGTGGCTTACGATGATAGAGCACGCTTACGAGAGAGCCTTCTATAACAACAATAGAAACGTTGTTGTAGCTGAAAATTGGATGGACGGTCAGGAGGACGATTCTTGGTGGGAGCGTGTGTTTGAAATGTTCGTGGCATTACACGGGAATAGATATCGGAGGACGTGCAGTACCATCAAGGGACGCTTTGAGGCGTTGTATGAAGAAATGGAAAACCTAAAACTGGAAATGAAAATGAGAGTTGAAGCATTTCCCGACGAAACCAATGTGGAAGGAGTAAGTGTGTCAATTAATAAATCGTTTGTTAAAAAAAGATTTAAAATAATCAAACTTATAATTGATTTATTTTTTTCAGCATGTCATGGCTAGGGCGCAGTATAAAATCAAATATGGGAAGGAGTTCAAGCATACAGATTGCTATCGTATCTTGGAACAAAGTTTCTATCTTGAGTTTCGCCGTTATGATTAAGTGTTTAAGTGTAATCATCTAATGATCTAATGTATTTCGTTTCATTTAGTTCTTCCTTTAATGTTAAAAATAAGGTTTTTAACAACTCTGGTGTTTGATAAGAAAATGAACTAAACCCAAACATAACTAATTTTGTCTTAAAAACTCCTTTTTACGGTTGGCTTCCATGACTCCACCCAACCGTAACTATAATTCATACTTAAGAAAATCAAATTTACGGTTGGGTTCGATTACTAAACCCAACCGTAAAATAAATTGTACAAACACCACAACTAGCTTACGGTTGGGTTTCAAGGCAAAACTCAACCGTAACTATATGATAAAATATACACTAAAACTAACACTAGAAGTTACGGTTGGGTTTGATGACTCAACCCAACCGTAATTACAATTCATTCTAAAAACTCAATTTTACGGTTGGGTTTGATTACTAAACCCAACCGTAAAACTAATTGTACAACCACCACAACTAGGTTACGGTTGGGTTTCAAGGCAAAACCCAACCGTAACTATATGATAAAATATATACTAAAACTAACACTAGAAGTTACGGTTGGGTTCGATGACTCAACCCAACCGTAACTAAAATTCGTACTAAAAACTCAATTTTACGGTTGGGTTCGATTACTAAACCCAAACCGTAAATAAATTGTACAAACACCACGACTAGATTACGGTTGGGTTTCAAGGAAAAACTCAACCGTAAATTCTACGGGATTCTCAAAATTTTGGAATTTCTGTTTCCTTAAAGAGGACAGTTCCAACGGATTTTTTATTTGAAATATCTAGCCGTTGGTTCCTTTTTCCCAATAAAAGGAAACCTTTCCTTGTCACTTTCTCATTATTCTCTATCCCTTTCATTCTCATTATAATTCTAGACTTTCTCATTATTCTCACCATACCCTTTCAACCACTAAAAATGGTAAATACATACACGAATGATGAAGATGTTGTAATTGTTCGAGCGTGGCATACGATGGTAGAGCATGCTTACGATAGAGCCTTCTATAACAACAATAACAACGTTGTTTCACAAGAACATTGGCATGAGGATCAAGATACTGAAGAATGGTGGAAGCGTGTGTTTCGAATGTTTGCGGCATTAGAGGGGAATGTAAATCATAGGACGTGGAGAGCCATCAAGAGACGGTTTGAGACGTTGTATAGACAAATGAACAACTTAAAACTGGAAATGCAAATGAGATTCGAAGCAAATCCCTACGAGAACGGTGTGGAAAGAGTAAGTTTGTCGATTAATAAATCGTTAATTAAAAAGAGATTTCAAAAATTCAAACTTATAATTGATTTGTTTTTTTCAGCATGTGTTGGCTATGGAGCAATATAGAATCAAATACATACAGATTGCTATTGTATTATGGAAACAAGTCGGGTGTTTGATTATCGCCATTATCTTTAAGTGCTTAAGTGTAATCATCCAATGATCTATTGTATTTCGTTTCCTTTTTTTTTTCCTTTAATGTACTACTTTAAATCTATTACAATAGAACGAATAAGTTAAAAAGGTGTGTTTTAAACCCAATTTGGAGTATATTGAAAACAAAAAAAAAGTTAACAGGATCATTTACGGTTGGGTCCGATAACAAAACCCAACCGTAATATAATTTGTACAAACACCACAACTTTTTACGGTTGGGTTTTGCAATTGGAACAAAAAATAACAGAATATGTTACGGTTGGGTTATAAGCCAAAACCCAACCGTAAATTCTACTGGATAACACAAATTTGGATTATCTAATTTGTGTGTTTTTCGTTTTTTCTTTGTTTCAAACACCCAATTTACCTTCAATATAGTAAAAAATGATTGAATTATTTCAAAATTTTGATTTTCAAAACTCAAATATAACCAAAAAACTCAATGCTCAAAAGGATGTGTTACGGTTGGGTTTTGCCTTAAAACCCAACCGTAACTATGGGAAAAAAAGGCGTTCATCATTTTTCTTCTACTTACGGTTGGGTCTGGTGAAAAGCCCAACCGTAACTATGGGAAAAAATGGTGTTCATCATTTTTCTTCTACTTACGGTTGGGTCTGGTTGAAAACCCAACCGTAACTGTGGGAAAATGATGGTGTTCCTCATGGTTCTTTGATTTACGGTTGGGTTTGGTTGAAAACCCAACCGTAAATCTGGGCAAAAATGGTGTTCTTCGGTGTTCTTATGGTTACGGTTGGGTTCGACATAAAACCCAACCGTAAATTTCTCTGAACAACAAAAATTCAATCTTTCAAATCGTGATTTCATCAAATTTGAGCCATAAAGAGATCAATAGTATAAGTTAGAGGTATGCTCAATGCTACTATGGTTTATTGAATCAAAATCTAGGGTTTAAAACGACAAAATTTTCTTAAATTTCATCTAGTTTTTCTTCCCACCAAACACAAATTCAAAAAAAAAAAAATTCAAATCATTTGATTAAGTAAAAGATTATGTTTAATTAATCATGATTAGCTTAATCTAATCTTAACTAATTAATGTAATTAAGATTACTAATCAGGGGTGGTTTGGGTATTGTGAAAATATTATGGATATGGGGTTTTTAAGTTTTACTTCATAATGTCCCTATTTTGTCTTATTAGGGAGTCCCTCAATTGAATTTGAAACCCCTATATCAGGCTTCAATCATTTAGATCCAATTATTCAGCAATGTGATAGTTCTTATAGATAAAAAATCAAGATTATGCCTGAAGAGCCCATAAAACCATTCGAGGGAAATCGATAAAACCGATATACCGGTCGAAGAACTTGTTACTGGTAACAATAACATTCGGCGATGAGTTCATTGCATCCAGGATTGGAGCACCAAATACATTTTTCTTGTACAATAACTTAACTGCATCTCTTTTAGTATCTTCAGATTTTAGCTCCAAAACTAATAAAATCACACTGGTTAGCCTTGTAATAATGAGTCACAAATTCGACAAAAACAATGATAAAGAATGAGATTAAATCATCAAATTATACCTTGAGAATTCCTTATCCCTGGGATCGAACTAATGACAATGTGATTGAGTAACATTTGCAAAGCATTACTTGAATCAATATCATGACTACTACTACCTCTCATTTCTTCTATATTTGAAAGTATCATTTGTTTCTTCTCAATAATTCCTCCTTTGGATTCCTTAATAACCTTCAATACGTCTCAAATCCATTATCAAAACCTATAAATTAATCTCTTAATCTTCTCTAGATTTTGCAATAAAAGGTTCTAATTTTTTTTTTTCTTTTTTGGAAGCAACAACAAAAAAAATCGTCAGCTATTATTTATTTTTTTGACATTATGACACGTGCCAGATTATTGCTACTCGTGTATATATGTCACTAGGTTCGTGTGGATCACTCTAGAGTCGACACGTGCAACTATCTTTTGTCACAAGTTAAAGCATGGATCAGATGCCCGTTCTAGACGGACCATAACTTGTTCGCCAAGATGATTGGAGAATTCGATGGGAGTCAAGTCAACTGTCTATTCTGACCTATTGAATTCCACATAAAACTAAATCTACGTTTGGAAGCATTACCAGCTACACCGAATTCTACTTACAAATAGCCAAGTATGTATGACTTAAGAAAACAACTTTTGAATCCTACACCAAACACCCCAATTTTATAACAATGACCTTTACTTGTAAGTACCAAAGTGAAATAAGGGTATAATAGACTGATTCAATAATGTATAAGAACTAAAGGCGGTTATATTTAGATAGAAAACACCGCTTAATTCAGACAAATCAAAAAAACATGATGAATTAATCAACAAAATTTGTTATCTTCTTCTCCAATCCTCAAAATAATCAGATTCAAGGTTCCTATTTAGTCCCACAAGAATTATCTTTGTAATTATCTATCTGTCTTCAACCTGATGTTCTGTTTGAGGTATGAACCCGAAACAATATCTATAATCTTGTTGTAATTTTTCTTAATTTTTTTAGTCTAATAGAAACCGGTTAGGGTTTCTTATCAAAGTTTATTGAATACGTAAAGGATTTGAGATTTTATATACGATGCCTACTTTTTCAGCAGTAACATTAGATAGGTTTTTAGAACCAGGAGCTACAAAATCAAAATTGAAATCGCCATCTCTGTATAAAACCCCAGAAACTACTTCGTCACTACCCGGATCACCATTTTCTTTACCTCCTTCACCATATGTTGTTAACCATAAACGTCGAGGAATAAATTTACAAAAAAGCCATTCTCAAAGTGAGGTGTTAGAACGAGCAGTAGATGAGAAGATTGAAGATAGAAGGTCTGATTTGCTGCAGGCTTCACATTCTCTTGGAGATGTTTCTGTATTGGAAATTACTAACAAGCTTACAAATATATCCGAGGAATTTGATGAGAATGGTGAAAAAAACAGTAATCTGAATGATGAATTGGGTGAAAAAAAATTATGTTAGTGGCGACAGAAATAGTAGCTGGAATGATGTAATTAGGGAAAAGAGTGATTTGTTGGTGGCGAATGGTAATGAATTGGAGAAGGAAATTGTAAGTGATGATTTCTTTGATCCTCAAGAATCAATGAGTTTTGCTAGTAATACTGACGCTGAAGATAATCCTTGGGGTGAGCGTTCTTCTAAGATGTCTACAACGACGGGCGAATTCTATGATGCTTGTGAAGGTAACATGATTTCTCATTACTCAAATAATTGGTTCTTTTATGCAACTAATTTTACTATAGAGCATGTAATAGTTCATCAAGGAATTTTGTGCTAGCTTTACCTGATATGCTTACTTACGGGTTTATTGTTCAGAACATGTTCTTCTCTTTGACAATCATGAGTAAACAAGTAATATAAGTTGCTCCTGGTTTGAATTTAGTTAATTTAGCTACAAGATGTGGTCACCTAATGGTGTTTTGCAATTCTCATGAAAAACGTATATTGGTTGGGTGACATTTGTGTGATTTGATAGAAATAGATGGGTATTTTTATACTTCACTTTTATGGTATGGAGTACCAAGTGTTTCATTCTTGCCTGTTTGACCCAACACTCTTTAGGATGATAATCTGGGAAGGCCGTGATTTGTGAATGATGCCTCACTATTCTAATAACTAAGACAACAACTGATGGTTGTGCTCCTTAAGGCAGCTAAGATTTGAATGCTGTGCAATTTTTAATGGTTATGGCCAATGCTTTAAACATTAACCAAGTATTTTCTGCTTAGCATGTTATTGAGCCGAAAGTTATTGATTGTAATGCTTGCACCAAATTATTTGAACTAGAAGTTTCAGGAAATAGTGTATTGTGCTTTCACTGGTCCTTTTTAGAGTTTCCTTAATTGTTTTCAAGCCATGACCAAACCGAGTCCTATGAATGTTTAAACTACTTGTTTTTAAGAGTTAAGACTCGAGCGATAACATTTTCCGTAGGGATGCAATCGGCTTTCAGTCGAATGCACAATATAAGTTGGATGACTTGAATACTTTTTTGCTTTCAATCATTGTATGTAAAATGTAAGAAGGCTGACTTGTGTTACCTACTTCCTGTAGAACTTTCTAGCGCCGGTAGCCTTCAGTCTTCCATGCGTGATTAGATTCTGAGGTGCGTGAAATCAGAGTGAATTTGTTGATGGAGATAGAAAGGCGAAAGCGAGCGGAGGAAGCTCTTAATTGCATGGAAAGGCAATGGGAAAGCCTCAGAGAAAAACTATCTGCTGTAGGTGTTATTCTTCCAGCTGCGTCAGCCATCATAGTAGAAGATGGAGGGCTAAATAGTGATCTTGCTGAAGACGTGTGTCATCAAGTTTCTATTGCAAGGTTTGTGGCTAATGCTGTTGGTAGGGGGGTTGCCAAGGCAGAAGTCAAGGAGGAGATGGAGTCTTTGGTCGAGTCAAAGACCTTTGAGATTGCTCGGTTGACAGACCGACTGCATTACTATGAAACGATGAACAGTGAGATGTCTAACAGGAACCAAGAAGCTATGGATAGGTTAGTGCTAAATTCAGTAAATTGTTTATCTTATCCTTTTCCTTTGCCATTGTTTATTTGTTTGATTTGCTTGATTTTCCTAAAGTATGTATTCTTCTTTTTTGTTTTGTGATTAAGTGCCTATATCACATAAGACTTTATGTTCCCATCTATGTCTTTTCTATACACCAAGTTTCATGTTTACACAAACTTGGAATAGATGCACCTAAAGACTAAAGTCGTACCCCATTGTCCTATTTTTAACTTTTAACACACTTGATACTAAGAAAATTGAACAAGTGTCAAAACGGCTTCTATGTTGTTCATTCCATGGCAGTACTTTCTGTGTTTACAATTATGTTGACTTCGGCAGTTAGATGAATTCCCTTGTAAATTGTTCTGGTCGTCCTTTTTTACCTAATGATCTTAAATTGTTGTATGTTATGCCCCCACCATCCTTTAGCTGTTTTTAATGTTTTTTCGGTTCCATGTACAGAGATGGCGCGTCATGACAGACAAAGAAGGAAGAGAAGGCAAAGGTGGATTTGGAGTTCATTTGGTGTCACCATTGCACTTGGCTCTGCAGCCCTGGCATGGTCTTATTATCAGCCGACTTCAAAAGGAGTGTTGCCCAGCAGTTCTTCACAGAGTACTGAGATTCCTGAAGCAACAAAGCCGTGAATCGCTTTGTTTTATATGTACATGAGGACCAAATAAGTAGTCTCATATATAATAAATGCAACAATGTGTTAATTGTTTCACACCACGGCCATATATTTTCCATTTTTTCATTTACTTCCTTTAGTTTCTCCTCCACCAGTAAGTTCGATGACTTCCTGCCCCAGGGAAAGACTAAGTTTTGTCTCCATTTCCTTTGCTCTATATTTTAAAGGTTTATCTTATACTACATAGGGTACCTCCTATAAATTCGTAGATGGTAGAGTGTATTGACTATTATAAACCCGTGAAGGAGTGTAAGATGGATATGTGAATTACAGTGCGAGTTTATACGTATCCGTGAAAAATTATACTACGTGAACAAGTAGTTTAAATATTCACCCTTTGGGAGTGGATGAATTATGTGTACTCAAAGTATAGTATTGAAATGATAAACAATCATCCAAGTAAACTTTCTTCGACTCTTTTAAGTAAAAAGATAATTTTCTTTGACCCTGTGAATAAAGAAATAACTTCAAATTGGAGATTCATCTCTTATTACTTAAATCTCTATCCAATTACTTGAACTTACAAGGATACAAAAGCATTTAGTCAGAATCCCTATTAAGTCTAGAATTAGATAATTTAATTCCACCTGGAGAATACAAACCAAGGATACAAAAGCATTTAGTCAGAATCCCTAGAAAGTCTAAAATTAGATAGTTTAATTTTATCCGGAGAATACAATTAGGTTTGAAAGAATAGAAAATAAAATTCTTTGTGCAAATATTTTGAAACAAGTTAAAGTCTAAAGTCCTTGGATTCTCAAAGTAAAGGATCCCCGACACGTTTATTCTCATACCATCTTACAATTTCAACATTAACTTTTTTACCAAATCTAAACGATAATAAATATGAAGCTAATTTTCTGGTGATATATTTACTACAAAGGTTTACATCCATATTAAAAATTAGTGTATTATAAGATATAAAACTTCATCATACGTGATTATCAATTTTTGATTGTTAAAGTGGTATATGATGTGGGTTATTCATCTCGGATTGTGGTCATTTTGGTAGGGATATAGCGCACAGTAAGAAGAACATACTATAAATTCATTATCCTTTGTGCTTTATGAAAAAAAAATAATATCGAATTATGAGATAACATGAGAATAACTATGTCAATGGATCCTTTCTCATTCCTTTGTTAACTACTTATTTATACAAATAGTTGAGACATTTTCGATATTTTAGAAAATGTTTTAGAAAAAGGATGCAAGTGATATTTCTAATATTGATTTGAGAAAGCTACAAAGCAGCACCTGTGAATTAATGTGTGATGGTGAACTATAAGGCGGACTATATGTTTAATTTATTTAGATTGTAATTATGTATGAACCACTAAACTATACGATGAACCAGAGAATTATATACATATATTGAATGAGTTTAAATGTAGTAGAAAATTATGTATGATCCGAGTAGAGCTGTATCAAAATTTTAAAGGGCTCTAGGCATAACACCAAAAAAGAGATAAAAAAAAACAACGTAAAAGTTATGTTTCTTACATCAATTTGTCTTTTTTTTTTAAGAATTTTCTTTTTGACACGGGCTAGTATTTCAGGTTTGTTAACGAATATGTCGCTTTGTCTTACTAGAGATCATCTGAAGCTATTATACATTATCTAACAATAAGAAAGATTTATTTTGGTGTTATATGTGATAGCACATTATACATGATGAAATCGTAAAAAGGTTGGAAAGGTAAAAGTGATTAGAGTCTATATGAGTACGAAAGGTTGATTACGAATAAACTTTGCCTAAACCAAGAATAATGGACGTTCATGGTCTGCTTTAGTCGCAAAGAAAGAGATAAGGTTGATCTAGGGAGGGAAGCTAAAAAAGATAAGACTAGAGTTCTAACAAGGGTATATTGGATTGGGAGTTATAATGATAGTTATAAATCTTAAAAACACATGGGTATTCCTTTAGGATTTGTATGGAATCACTAAATATATATGGTATTCAAATTGGATTTTTTAAGATTCCACAAATATCCTATGTATTCAATTTTTAGGATTTCTTAGGATAGTAGAGGGCCCAAGATACATAAGGATTCTTATGGATAATTGTAGGTAAAATATGTATATTATAGTTTTTTTATCAATCTCAACCCAAACCATGATAGTTTATGGATTCTTATGGATAGCTTATATACAAAAAAAAATTATTTATCATGGTATGCTATATTTTTCCATTGAAACATAGCATTCTCTCCCATGAATTTATAAGATGATGTTGGTCATGAGTTTCTCTTTAAAAAATAGTATTATTTTTCTCATTAATTTGCTCGTTTCCTCCTTCAGAACTATTGTATCTTCTCTAATTTATCTCCATATATTGTCTTTGTAAAATTACTTCTTCAAACTTTATCATTTGACCCAGAATATGAAAATTTTTACGAAACTTTTAAAAAAATTAATGCGTTGTAACCTTTCTTTTGAGAAACTATTAGGTGTTTTGGAAATTTATTTCAATTTATATAAATCTAATTTAATCCAAATTTAATCCATTATAATCCAAATTATATATTTATCCAGGATTCTTTTAAGAAACATTATAAATCCGCTAGATTTAGGCAAAATTATTATATTATTTTAACTATATAAATCCTGATCCAATACACCTTTGTAAGTTTGCGAGTTGTAGACGAAGAAGCTCTGAGAAAGGTTTGTAAGAAGTTATTGGTCGATGTGAACTTGTGTTGTGTCTAGTTAGTCTATTTATAGCTTTGCAAAACCCTAATCTCTAATCGGTGAGATAAAATGAGGATCAAGATAAACACCACTTCCTTATTCCCAAGAATAACTAAGAAGAAATCAAGAGTGGAGTTTATCCTTCATGGATGAATCCTCGTGACATAATTTTCCCTTCCTGTGTGAGTGGGATGATACTTACACATGTTGTAGACTGCTAGGCCAAAATCCTAACTGATATCCCCTCATTTGTTACATAATCAGGCTTTGTATGTAATGTGTTTCATGACATGACAGTACTTTCCAGAGTTGGTGTCAACTAAAGTTGAGAAATACTCATGTGTTAATACAAGCTTGAGTCGTGTGGAAAGCTCAAGGTAGCTTGTTTGCAGCTATGTATGTCATAAGGAGATCATACGTTTGGTAAGGTCGAGCATGACCTAACTATGATATTTTCTTAGGAGAAAATCAAGGTGGTCGACTCTGGGGAGAGGTTTATCCTGATTGAGGTCAAGTGTTGACCTGGCCATTTGTCATTAAATTGAACAGAGGCAAAGGATGAGTTTGAGCATCAACCTAACATGAGTTTGTCTATGTGAAGAACATAGGTAAGGCTTGTTCATAAGGGGATCTAAGGCCTGATGCATGTCTTTTGAAAATAACCGAATTATGGTATCTATCTTTGAGGAGAGCAGAAAACCTGATTTCCTTGTGGAAGTCTCGATCGTAGTCGATTTTAAGAGCTATGAGGGATAAAATGATCAGGAATACACTTGCAAAGATTAAATGAATCTCAGATGTCACAAGATTTAATATTTTGGCTTGCAATGCAATTACGGGGCCTGGTGTAGATGTAAATTTTGTACAAATGCAGGGCTTGCGCCAATGAGGGTTTACACCAATGCAAAGCTTACGCCAATGCAAACCTGCATTATGCGAGGCTTTTACAATGCAGGCTTGCATCATGCAAGGCAAGTGCCATGCAAGCCTATAAATACAAGACTTACGTCATATAAGGCATGCGTAAGTGCGAGCTCGTAAATGTAAGTCATGCACAATATAAGCTTGCAAATGCAAGGCATGCACCAAGTAAGGGATGTGCAATGTAAGGTATGCACCAGCATGGTGCAAATGCAAAATGCCAACGTGCGTGAGTGTTGAAGGTTCATAAGCAAGATATTGATTTATGCCTAAGTTTTGTCCTTGTCTTGGTTAGGCCTTTTCCTTTGTAAATTTGAGGATTAAACCACACATGTCATGAGCTCACATCACCAAAATAACGATGTCTTGAGCTTGTATGGATAATACACCACGATTTTGCATCTTCAACAAAATGATCCACTGACATGTATCTGATGTGTGCCGTAGCACGTCAAAAATATATTCACTTTCTCACTTGTAAAAGATTTAGATTAAGTATATGGTAAGAAAGATTCGTTCCACTAGAGGTTATTGTTGTTATTCAATTTCAATTTCTTAAGTAACAAGGGGAGATTTTTCAGAATTTATAAAATTAATAAAGACTAAAACAAAAGCAAAGTAAATAACTGAAAGTAATCAAGATGATGAAGATATTGGTTAAGGAGTTGTATCATTCACAAACATGTATTTGTATCAATAACTAGAATTGATATTTAATCTCTCGTTGTCAAAAACCCTAGAATACCTTGATCGCAAGAGTATCCCGTTTATTTCCAAGTTCATCACAAACACATTAAAAAGATGCGAGTATGAATTCTACCTAGAGAACAACCTAACGTGTAAAAAGCATTAATCATCTTAATTCCCCATGAGCATTACGTTTTGTGAAATAAGGATAATCAATGTAATTGAACGTGGAAAACACACTAATTTAATTTAATAAAGGTTATGATTCATATGTGATTTCTAGGATGTATCACTACAAGAAACAACCACACTTATACTACTTAAAATCATAATTCGTCAACTTTTTCGTTTTGAAAACCCTAATTTAGCTTTAGATATGAAAACAAGTTAAATTGATTCCGGACTCAACCAACGAAGTGCCCAAATCATGAAAAAGTTATAAACAATGAATCACAAACGACAAATATTGGGACAAAACTACTATATCAATCAAATACTATGTTTGAGAATTCAACTTTAATCCTTAACCAATAAATAAGAAATTTAGCTACTCATAACTATGGAGTTCATACACATATTAAATAAAGAAGAAGATAAAAATATTACAAACCCTAGATGAGTGAAAGAGAATGATGGCTCCTTGCTCCCAAAAATAAGATGTAAAAGTGTTTTGAAGTTGTAGAAGACTCTCCCTTTTATCGCTTTTCTCTTCAACTTATAAAATTAGGTCAAGTTTTCAAAAGCCAAATCTAAGTAGTCCACCAAGCCCATGCATGAGAAAAACCCATGTAAAAACTCTGCCCAAAAATTGTCTTCGGAAATCCAGAAAAGTGGTCGGAATTCGTCCGGAAAAATCATCGGAGAACATCTCAGGTGACTGGAAAACTGTCACCGGCCATCGAAGTCAAACTAATGGTCATCTGTTAAATATAGCAGTCAACTGAACAGTCAGGGGATCAAGGTCAAAGTATAAAAATATGAGTTAGCTACCGAGTCAGCTAGTCTGACTCGGCTGATTGGGTCTTAATCAATTAAGGTGGATCGGTCATCTGAATCAGTGAGTCAACTCGTCAGACTGAAAATCCGATAGAGTCTTGTTTGTTTCTGGTTATTTTCCGGTAACCTTCAGGCCATTATACATCTCTTTTCCTGTAAGATTTAACATATTCATTCATTCAAACAACAAACTATCATATTCTCTCGATTCACAGTCCTTTTATCTCCATCTATTTACTGCAAGCAATCAAACACAGGCATACAGATCCATTTCTTATCCTTCTCATCTCATCTAAATCCACAAAACCCTTTAACTTCCATAAATACTCTCAACTGCTCATTTCTCTGCGACTTGAACCTGCCTTGGTCACACAAGCTACACCGGCATTGTAATGGTGAAGCTGGTCTTGAATCTGACCTAAAGAAGCTACCACAGTTCTACCCAAATTATTTTTAGGTTAAAGAAAAAGAACCAGACTAAGGAACCCACACTTGGACATGGGTGTAAATAGCACTTGTCCATGAAATTACAGTTTTGCCCTTTTTAAATGATTTCTTCTTCTTTTGCTCCACATGAATCCAGATCATCTGTAAAATAGAAAACAAGCATAATACACAGAAAACACAAGATAAATAACAAAGAAAGCATAAACAATATATCTTAATTAAGGTGTTTTAGACACCTATCAGCATCCTCTACGAATTAATGCCACTAGCTCGCATTACTCACAAAATGATGTCATGATCTGGCATTATCAACATAGCGATGCCCAAAGCATGCATCACTAAATCTATTGGGTTAATTGATGTTTGGTACTCAGGTTTTGACTAGCTTTAGTCTTTAGTCTAACATTTGTCCAATGTTAGGGTTTGGTACCTGGACTAGATGTTGACCCGAGTTGACTCGGTTAAGTGTAATTTTAATTAATTTTACCATGTAAATATTTATATATTTACTATTATACCCTTCATTTGGATTAAATTACCCTTATTGTCATACATACTTTTCACACGCTTCATATCTTTCATTCTCCATCTTCATTTTCTTCATTAACATCACCAAATAATGTAACTCGACCACCATTACCCTCTCTTCCGGCCATAACTCACTGTCAAATCTACCCAAGTTGGAACTAGCGACACCATATCAACTAATCACCACCAACTTGAGTCCATTCTATCCCTGATACTTGTTTGATTCACAACCATTAATCAAAACCATCTCAGATAAACCCTATTTTAGATAGTAGAGTAGAACCACCACTGCAATTACATCATCCATCATTCCCGCAGTTATTCCAACCAACGAAAGCAATCGACCCCATTTTTAAATCAAACCCATTCTTCTATTTCCTGTAATTTCTTATGAAATCCTCTTGTTCCCTTTAATCTTCACTATTCTCATTTCAAATGAGAAATTTGGGTTTCAGTGAAACTAGGGTTTTGACTGTTTCGAATGAGAAATTGGGGTTTCAGTGAAACTAGGGTTTTGATTGTTTCAGATAAATTGAGGTGTTATAAATCAAGATAAGATTGAACTGATGGTTTAAGTTTATGGCTGCTGTTAAAACAGTTAGAAGAAGATGTGTTGCTTGAATTCGAGAGATTGAGATTGCAGAGAAGAATACAGGTTTTGTTGATGAAGATTAAAGATGTAAATATGGGGTTTATGTGTTTGAAATGATTATAAAATGATTGTATGAATATAATTGATATAGGGAAGGACTAGTATGATTGAAATAATTAAGATGAAGATGGGTTTTGAATATGAGATTTGAAGGTTGTGGCTGTAAGACAGTGAAAGCGGTGATGGTCCGCCATATCCAAGAGATGCAGACGGAAGGGAAGAAGAGAGTAGATATTTAGGTCAAGAGATATTAAATCGTGGCCATAGGATTAATGCTTTTAGTAAAGCCGTTAGATCCGAACCCCACTTCATGGGTACAATTGTAACTAGATATTATTTATTTTATAAAATTAATTAAATTCAGGTCAATGACAGTCAATGTAGGTCAACGTCCAGTCCAGGTACCAAGCCCTAACATTGGAAAAATGTTAGACCAAAGACTAAAGCTGGTCAAAACCTGAGTACCAAACATCAATTAACCCAAATCTATTATGAACTGGCATCATTATGCTATGAGATGCATCACCAACAAAGTGATGCCATTATCTTCATATTGATGCACCGATATTGCATCACCATGTAATCACTCACATAATGATTCTATGAGTCCACCTCAACTCCCAGAGCCACGAGCTTGCATCACCAATATACCTCGAGCTCGCTTCATCCACATAGTGGTACACTAGCTTGCATCATCGATGGATCGATGCCACTATCTTACATCACTATTAGTTTGATGCCAAACGTTTCATATCTTCAATCAGCTGACACCAATGCCACAAAAAAATGACTACTGTTCGCTAGAGTAGTATCATTGATATCCGTGCACAACAACCTATACCTTATAACTCTCAAGTACTTGTATTAAGCTTCTATTAATGCTAGTACCTCTTTAATTCTCCATGTTCATTCATCATTTCATAGTGGTGCCATGGAGTGCTACACTGAGTACCCAGCTTACTCAAATGCCAACGTGTAGCATCACTCATTAGAAATGACATCACATGATGTATTATACATCCTGATGCCTACATTGGCATCATTAAATCACTAGAGCTCAGTGCTCATCAACACTTGTAGTATACTCTATTAGAGTTGCTAGTTTCATTAGACCCGACACTCGTCAGTCTGGTTAGTAAATTAATCATACTAAGTTTTAACTTAATTAATTGATCAAGTAGTATCTCTTATGACTCGATTTGCTTGACAGTAGCAATATTCAACTCTATTATTAATTTTGCACGAGATATCAAATGTCACATGGGAGGATAATCACAAGAGTTTTGGTCTGACGGTCTACAACAAGTGCGGCGTAGTAATACACTCACGTTGGGAAAGTAACTAAGTCGTGTAAGCATTAAGAGACTGGATGGAGTAATGGGTATATAACTGCTAGTCTTCCCTAATATTGCGAACATGAATTTACCACGTTCTCCAAAGTCTCAACTCTTCCACTCTTCTATAAATTTTTCCACTTACGAGATCAATGTGTACTACTACTACTACTAATACTACTACTACTAGTATAAATAGGTTCCTCAACCTATACATAAATCATCTTAGACTTACGCAAATCCGTGTACTTTTGATTTTATAGACACCTTTTCTCAGTCTTACACATATTTACATAGTAGTTCAACCACAGCACTCTGCAACATTTCACACAGTGATCAATCATGTTTTCTCTTCTTCTCTCCCCAAGATGAACCCTTCCCCTCTTTTGCGATCGAAGCAATACTCGAACGATCATTTCTTGGTTTAGGAAAGTCTTGTTTGATTTTTATCTTTCGTACTCATACAAATACCAACCTATCCTTTATTTTCACTTTATTTATTTTTACCCTAAAACACCTATGCATTTTAGTGACTCCCACAACTCTCAAGCGATTGTATCAAGTTCTTGTTGATGCTAACATCTCTCAAATCCTTCATGTTCATTTACCACCTCACCTTGATGCCATGAAGCGCTACTACTGATGATGAATGCTAGATCACTTGAATGCCAACGTCTGATATCATTCACTATTAATATTAGAGGACGTCACATGCCCACATTTATGACCATCAGTGCCAATTAATGTTATCAAATCACCGTAGCTCAGCGCTCACTTGAACTTGCCTGGACTTAAAATAAGAGTTAACAGGTAACTTACTTGACTCACTAAGTCTCCAATATACTTGCTATCCTCATTAGACTTGATACTCATCAGTCTAACGTCATACTGAGTCTTGGGTTAACTACTCGACCAAGTGGTCAATATGATGACTCAATTAACTTAACATTAGAAATACTTGACTCTACTCATAAATTTATACGAGATCTGCGTCACATGGGGGATATATTTAAAGTTTTTTGTCTGAAGGTCTATAACACGTGCAATATAACAGTACACTCACAACTAGAAAGAAACCAAGTCGTGTGAACGTTTCAAGAATGAGGGAGTAGTGAGAGTGTGACTCTCAGTCTTGTCTACAAATACGGCATAACTTTAAACACGTTCTCTACTTCTCCACTCTTCCAATTCTTACGAGATCAGGGTGAGTTCAACACTATAAATAGATCACTTAATTTATTTGCAAAGGCTTCTCGGTTTTAACAATCTCAGTCTAAATACAGAAAACATCCAAACTCAATCTCTACAGAGACTTATATTTTTCCGCTAGAATAAACACACTCTAATCTTATTCCTTTTCTACTTTCTTCCTAAAGATCAACCTTTTTTTTCCTTTGTGACTGAAGCAATACTCGAACAACCATTTTTTGGTTTAGGCGATCCTTGATCGATTATGATATCTCATTCTCACTACAAACTTCAACATACCCCTCACTTTACACTTATTTGTATTTATTCTAAAATATTTTGGCGATCACGGTGGAACACCAATTTTTCGGTTGCATTAACTATCAAATGGTTAGACTTAGGTCGGGTTCAGAAACCTCAAATCTTAATTCCGTTCTTTCTAATACCAGTATTGCTACTCATTGTTCCATTCAAATCACTCCTGGTGTCACTCCGGGTACCGCCAACTCCCTTCTCTCTATCAGTTCTACTGAAGAAGTCAGAAATACTCCAAATATGTCGAGGATATCAGATCCGATGAAAAGATACAAGACTCTCGCTAAGACTCAAGCTGGCATGGCGAACACTCAAAAGGAGGTTATCTCATTCCTCAAGAATTTGAAAAAGCAGTTTTCACCAGACCAATGTTAGAGTCAAATAGAGCAAACTAGGAGTGCTCCCAAGACCAATACTGATGCTAGCACCTCTAATATCCACATACAAAATGATGATGAAGTTCATGTTCATGTTGACCGTGGACACGAAAGAGATCGAAAATCCAATTTTATCACTCGTCAAGATCTGGAGAGGCTCCTGCAAACTATAGGGAAGGAGGGTTCGGATTCACTTCATCAACACCATCCCCCTAACCCTATCAAGATCCATAAGGTTTGTCTACCAAGTGGATATAGTCTCATCCTTTCTTACTTTACGATGGGACTAGAAATGCTTGTTAGCATGTTTCCCATTTCATAGAGTCATTGGAGAACATGAGTACATCCATGTACTACGTCTTAGATAATTCTCAAATTCTATCACTGGAAGCGCATATACCTGGTGTAAAATATCGCTCCAAGTAGCATTGCTAACTGGTGCAGGATGGTCAGTGTTTTTTACAAGAAGTACTTCTTTGTATCTGAAAAAATCACCTTATCATATTTGGGGAGGATGTTCCAAAGTAATAATGAACATCTCAATGACAATGTGAAGCGTTCAGAACTTAAGCTCTTGATTTTCACGATCTGAATGTGGCTGAGTTATAATAGGTGGGACTCTGCATCAATGGTATGATACCAGTTTACAATGCTCTGCTGGAGAACTTAAGGTTCTAAACTTTATCCGAACTTTGTGAAGCTTCCGAACGCTCAGCCACAACATCACCTTCCCTGTTGGAGAGAGCTACACCTCTCAAGAGTGAAGAAAGTCGTGATATTCGCGTTAAAAAACATATTTTCAATAAGCAGTACAATAGTTGACCATCTGTCAGTTTTTTCAATGAAGAGGGAAAGAGGAAGGTTCAATATAATAGACACCACAACCCATACGCTCGACGCCAACACCAATTCGAGCACCAACTCGAGGGTCATCCAAGGTTACATCCCCCGCCCTCCGCCAACAATAACCAAGGGAAACTCCAACGTTTCCAGACTTTCACCATGGATGAAGTGATTGAGTTACTTGAGGAATGGGTCCAAGATGGCACTCTCAAGTTACCTCATGTTCATCGAGACCCCACGACATAAGAGGTGACCGACCCAAAATTTTATCGTTACCACAAATTCGTCCATCATCCAACGATCGAATGCAACAAACTGAAGTGTATCTTCAAAGGGAAGATTGATTCAGGTGTCCTACGACTGGGGACTGACGCCAGGGCAAAACCTCTTCCTCGACGCCACATTAGGAGCTTCACTACCAGTGAGAAACTAGTTGTCCAATGATAGGTGTCTAAGAGCGTCCACAATGGGACGACTAAAAGGTGGAGTAAAGATCATCTTTACTCTTTGGTCCGTAAATGGGTGGCGTAGTGGAGCGAGTGTATTTGATATTTACTCCGAAAAAAACTGTAGCAGAGAAGATTTGGGAAAGATTCCGGACTAAACATGGTTTACTCGGGCGGGCTCGTAGTATTCCTCCCAAGCGGCGTCGCAGTATACCGCATGGAATGAAACGTTATCCTGGGATAACGCTCAGAAACACGGGCGGTGTCGTAGGAATGCGCCTAATCAAGCGGTATACTAGAACTACGCCTGATGAAACGGTGCTCTAGGCTCACGCCCATCAACAGGCGCAACGCTAGGATGCCTCTCAGTTGGAGCGTAATCCTAGGATGCCTCCTACAATGAAACGAAGCTCTAGGACTTCGCTCAGATATAGGCGAGTCGCTAGGACGCCGCTCGGTGTTAGGCGCGCTCCTAGGAGTCCGCCTGGCTAATTCCTGGTTAATTTGTTACCGTTGTCAACGACTATAATTTGAATTCTGATACACCTATAAATAAATGAATTTATATCTATCATTCCCATTTCAAATCCACATCTTTTATATTTCATAGAAAATTTATAATCTATCGTTTTCATAATTATGGCTTACGAAAATTTTAGGCTTAATGCAGAGAATTTTACCCTATAGGAAGATTTATACCTATGTCGAAACATAGTATTACATTATCCAGCAAGGGGTCATGAACGTCGGGTGAATGGTTCAATGAGCATGCAATGGTTAGAAGATATTCATGCTAACTTTTTTAATGAAAACGGTAACCCCAATAACCGGAACAGAGCAGGCCTTTTTTGTCGATATGTGGAGATAACAAAGGCAGTACTAGAATTTTCTACTTTAACCGCTAAGGTGAATGAAAGAAGAATTAGGAATGAAACTGGTGATGAAGTTGTTGCCAGATCTCTGGAGGAATGGAGAAGATGGAAACGTTCCGATTTCAGGTACCAACCTCATTTCGAGACCTAAGGGTGATGGAAGAATACAATCCTTTTGTGTTGATTATTCTCCGAAGAAGTGAAGAACGTCGTCCCGGGCGTCATACGACCCGTTGAAGGTTTGATAATAGATTTGCTTAAGTGTAATCTATTGATTTATTAAATTTCATCTCCTTTAATGTTACGCGATGTATTCCTTTTCGATTCAATGAAATGATTTTACGTTCAACTGTTTTACAAAATTAATTAACTAATGAAATGTGGTCATCTATTAAAATATATTGATAATACATGAGGTACCGATTACAACCAAACTCTGACAAAATTTAGAAAAATTCTCCACATTGATGGATAAAGTTAGCAGTTACTTCCAATTACACTTTGGACTTAATGAACTCGTAGCTTTCTACAAATGTGAACTCTTCTCCTTTTTCCTGATAGTAGTGCATTTTTGCGAGATCCTCCTACACAAGCATAGGAAAAAAAAACATAATTCATCAAGTTTACTATGCTGTTATTGGAAGACCAAACAACTTAGGTTAAGTAAAAGATACTTATAAATTGTTGGATCGACAAACCTAAATGGGTAGGGTTAAAGATCCGTTGTTGTATAGCTATATAATCAGTTATCCCTATTCGGATAAGTTGGTATCTTTCATGGATTTGTTCAAGAGATCTTTGCTTTGGATTTCCATATTCTCGAGCATATTGGATGTAGATCCTCCCCCAAACGGTTTTAGGTTCAACCCTTCCAGCTATGACATCTTCACGTAGGGTTTCGTTATGCCATGTTTTGGTTATAGCCAAATCTTCAGCTGAATCAAATGATACCATGTTTGTAGGTAGAGTTATGAAGTGAATTACAAAGAGGAGATGATTAAATGAAATTTGTAGGGTGTATGAAACTAGGTGTTTGTGGTATTTGGTAGAGAAAACAGATGTATTTATAGGATAATTTCGAAAACTAGTTGTTGATTGTACTTTCATTGTAAATAATTGCACAACCCATTTTTCCCTACAAAGAGAGAGACTTAACGGCTAGTATTTTCAAAAACTTACTACTTAGCATGAATTCTCTTTAAATACAGAGTTGTTCATGAATTCTTTCATAAAAAAAATAACATGAGCTAATAAGTAGAGCTAAACTCACTTTCGCAGGCATCGCGGCTACACTTAGCATGTGCATCAAGCCTTTAAACCCCTAGGTGCCCCTAGCGGTCGAGTTGTGTCTCGAGCGGGTTTACTAGAGATTTACCCACAAAACCTATCCAGAGGATTTACAAATTTTTAATCCTCACCAAAATCTGACCATAAGTGTTCGATCAAGTCATTTCGCAAACGAATATGAGTATCTTTGTCGAATACTGCACGTCGGCGTTGGTCCATTCCCATTCTCGAAAGTTCACCTGTGTTGTGTCTAGAAATATTTATCGGTGCACCGTGGCTGCTTTGATTATACTCATGCGGCCAATCACCGGGTAAACGTTCATCCTCCACTATCATATTATGTAGAATGATTACAGTCTTCATTACATATGCTAGTACGTCAGGATTCCACATTCGTGCTGGTTGCTTGATGATTGCAAATTGATTTTGCAGTACGCCGAAGGCTCTACATCTTTTCGGCAACCCTCTTGCTTAGCAGAAAATTTTTGTTTCTTCGCCGAGTCTGGATGTTTAATCGACCTCACAATAGTAGCTATCTCCGGATATATTCCATCACCAAGATAATACCCCATATCATACTGATGTCTATTGACAACAAAGTTCACAACCGGTGCTTTCCCATTGATAAGATTTTTGAAATATATGAACGGTTCATCACATTTATATCATTGTTAGAACCAGGCATACCAAAAAATGCATGCCAAAACCACATATCATATGACACCACTGCCTCCAGGATAATACTTTCACTACCTTTGTACGCAGTGTAAGCACCTGATTCAGCCGATGGGCATTTATCCCATTTCCAGTGCATGCAATCAACACTACCCAGCATCCCCGGAAAGCCCCATTCCTTGTTCTCAGCAAGAAGCAGTTCAACATCACACTTAGTTGGTGTGCGCAAATATTCTTACTCGTACAGATGCACTATCGTCCTAAGAATTGCTTCCAAAACTGTGGTTTCTTCGATCCGTAAATATTCATCTATTGCATCTGCCGCACATCCGTAAGCCAACATTTGTATTGCTACAATAATTTTTTGCTGAGGGGTTAATCCAAGAACACCACAAGCATCTGTTTTTTGAACAAAATACTTATTTACAGCTACGACATCTCCCAATATACGGTTGAATAATTCTCGCCGCATTCTGAATCTTCTACGAAATACATGAAGAGGAAACGTCGGGTTTCTGCAAAAGTAATCTTTCCACAGAAGTTTTGCACCGTCATCACGTAATCTTGGTATTTTGATACGAGTTTGAGGCCAGTTCATACTTGAAGCGATCAATCCCGCAGTGACTGCTTCATTATTTTGGCTCAATGCAAGTAAACCTTCGTCTGATGAGTACCGACTATTTTTATCATCATCACACGATGAAGGAGAAGAAGAAGATGAAGAAGAAGAATAATGAGGAGGAATTTAAAAACAAGAACCATAGTACTGATTGGTATTTTAATGCAAAAACAGAGTTGAGGCAAGTGGGGTGGACAGACGAATCAGAGATATGAAATGTCGGTTGACAAGACAATACCAAATGACCAAAAAGACAAAAGTTAGAAAAAATTTTCAGAGTTTTGAATTGACAATACACGGTTGGTATTTTAATGCCAAACAGAGTTGAGGCAAGTGGGGTGGACGGACGCATCAGAGAAAATGTCGGTTGACAAGACAATACCAAATGACCAAAACGCCGAAGGAAAAATTCAGAGTTTTGAATTGATAATACAAAACTAAAGGATAAATTAAACGATTATAAATGTAAGAAAAATAATTTGAAAAGACAATTCAAATCTGAGAAAAGAAATTTTTTTCTGTTCAACTAACAATTCAATGCTAATGAATTACTACTCTTCCGTATCTTGATTCTCAGACGCCGAGCGCGGGGGCATAAACGGAGGCAAAGATGGTCTGGAATTATAGTTATTTTATTGCATTGTTGATGACGATCCCTGGCCCATGGTGTTCCACATCGGTGGTGGCATATTCTGAGCATACGTGCCAAACCCAATGGGTGGTGTTGTTGACGAAAATGAGCAAGCTGTGAGTTCAACATGTTGTTTTCATTTCGTAGACCTTGTATTTCTGCATCTTTGGCAATGATGAAGTCCATCCTCTCCTTAGTTTCATTTAACGTAAATTCACGAAACTCGTGGGTAAAATCAGACAACTCTTGAACTAAATCATAAGCCGCGACCTGTGATGAAAAAAAAGAAATCAAATTCTGAACCATCATTGTATGCTAAAATCAAATTTACAGTGTTTTGTTGTATACTTACGTATGGTAGCTGTTGTGGGGGCGGAATGGATACATGTTCACGACGATATTGGATGTTGTGTTTAATACGATCACCAGCATAACCGTACGTTTCAACCTCCCAACCGACTTTAGTGGCATATTTATACAGGTTAGTCACATTTCGCCAATACTCCATATACAGATCATAGTTCACGACACGTACAAACTCACTTGCAGGGACCAGACAGTTTTAGCTCATCTCCTCAACCACGTCGTTGCTGAAGTTGGAATACAACTAGGCGGGTTGCTAGGAACGCCCCATCTTGGATTGTTCTGCCTCCAACACCGATCTCCGAGATACATGTTATTATTTATCCAAGAAAATTACAATAAAAAAATAAACCAATCAATTAACCAAAATGAAAAGAAAATAAAAAACATTCCAATAAAAATAAATTATAAACTCACGGTGCCTAGCCAAGAGAATATTGCCCTTTTCCCTGAGAGATCTACAATTTTCCGTCCAATTTCAGATTCCAGGACCATGATTGCAGCTTCCCACGGTTGCCTGGTCACATCGTCTACATACAACTGATTCAGAGAAGTCCTTGAACGAACAATGTCAATACTATTCCTCCGGCTTCCCGTTCACCGACGACATCTAGGCCACTCATTTTCACTTTCAGGCGAAGGGTTCTTTGGCCGACAAATGCCCAGATATTCGTACCCCCAAAACTAGAATGTCATGACAACCAATGGAATAAATAACTGAGCAACAATTTTTTGTTTTAAAAAGAATTATAAATAACACTAACAAATTTACCTCCAAAATTTGGAAGGGTCCGGCCAATGACTTTTGTCCCCTGCCAGATACGGCGAGACCGGAATACAATTTAGAAAATGCAGGAGTACCCCAGTCATATTCATTAACTGCATTTAGATCCTCAAAAGCAGCTAACCATCCAGCATCAATATAGGTTTTTGCATTTGAAAAGAAGAACTCACCCAAAACATACATATAAAACGCTCTGGCCACTCTATCAGCAAGTCTACTATCATCGTTAGCCGCAACCAATATTTGTGGATCAAAATATGTGCATAAAAATTTAACTGTAATTGCATCTGAAACCCACTGGTAGGGAATACCTTCTCTTTTACAAACCTCACTATATTTAAGTTCAGGAAAAATATGCTCCCGGACATATTCAAATTGGATCTTCCCTGAGTCATACGGAACAGGACTACCAATACCAATACTAATTCCTGTCAACATTACCCAATCAAGGGGTGTGAACCCAAGCTCACCAAACAAGAAGTGAAAAGTGTTAGTCGTATCCCAAAAGCGCTCAATAATATAGTCAATAAGGGCATGCGATGAATCTACTACATCTATGCTAAGTAATCGGTCCCATCCTCATTTTTCAATAATATATCTGACCCTAGGGCTATGTTTAACAATACCTTGGTAGGTCTGAAGGACCGATTTGAGGGAACTACGATGTGAAAACTTGAATTTGGTGTCGCTTGAATACGTTATATTGGTGGAGGCGTGACCCTCAGTATCTTCCACAAATGTATAGTGTTCCAATCCGGGAACTTCTACCGTTTCTTCAATAATACGGTCTTCATCTAAATCCTCGACGATTTTAGTCTTCTTGGCCCTCTTCTTTAGGCCAACAAATATGGACATCAAACTGCTCGACATCTGCGCAAACAATTCATACAACATTGAAAATCAAGAGTAATCCCCACAATGCAGAAAGATAAAAATCTACAATAATCAATAAATCAAGGAAAAACATAATAATTTCATAATTACAAAAGTAATTATCTAATTACATAATCATATGTACCAACATACAAAAATCAAACATTCTTGAACGAAATTCATCATTAACAAAATACTTCAATATCAATGCCCCAATTGTACCAAATATCATCAAAATTCCACAATTATATACTTCCACAGACATACGTTTTAAAACATACATTCCAAATTCCCAAATTTTCAAGACAATCTAGTCAATTCATCAAAAAATTAACCATCACCCAACTCAAATTAAACAACAACTTAATCAATTCTATCTTCAATTCAACAAATTATCATCAATTTTTTGTACCAATTTACAACATTCATAAACCCTAAAAATTATCCCTATTCCATAATTACAATTTCTAATAAAACCTAAATATCTCAATTTCATAATCAAATGTTTAATCATTCAACATATAACCAATTTAACTAACAAAACCTAATAATAAACTATACTCTAAATTTAATTTACAAAACTTATATAATTTACAAAAAAACTAAAGAAATTACTTTGATTGATTATGCTTGGATGTTGGTGAAAAGCTTGAGCGGAGTCTCAAAAGCGTAGGCGGGTTTTTGGGATTTCGTTTGAGAAGATTTAGGGTTCAAGAGGGGAGGCGGAAGAGGGTTTTGGTGTTGAAAAACAAAGGGTTCAGGAGAAAAAAATAGGGTTCGGCGGAAGAAGAAGGAAATGAGAAAGGGGCGGGCTGCTAGCAACTCGCCTGGAATCCCAGGCGGGGCGCTAGGACACCGCCCGTCCCATTCATCCCACACGGTAACTCGCACATGTACAACTCCTTCAGGCGTTATGCTAGCACTTCGCCCCATCAGGCGTGATTCTGGGACACCTCCCGTCTCTTGGGCGTGGTCCTAGGATACCGTCCACTACCAGGCGTTACGTTAGGATTACGCCCCACATCGAGCGTTATGCTAGGATTCCGTCTCGCGCAAGCGTTATCCTAGGATTTCGCCTGTCTTTCCAAGCGCATCGCTGGGACACCGCCCAATACCAGGCGCATCGCTAGAACACCGCCCGACTATACATGGCTTTTCTTGGGCCGGACCAAAGACTAAATTTTTTAGTCTTTGATCTTTTACTCTAGTCGACCCATTGTGGTTGCTCTAAAACACCTTAATTAATATCTATTGATTATACTTTCTTTGCTTTTTTTTTTTTTTGTATTTTGTGTATATTACTCTTCTTTTCTAGTTTTGTAGGTATTTTGGAGTAATATACACAATCTATTGGTGCAGAAAAGAAGAAGAAATCACTAATAGCCTGTTTGGATACCAGAAGCAGAAGTAAAATGTTTTTGCTTCATAAAAAGTTAACTTTCTTATTTATATAGGTCATCTGAAATTGTGTATGTTTTTAGAAGTCAAAAAACAATTTCTGAAGTGACATCCAAAACATGCGGAGTGAAAAGGTGAAACTGTAATTTTACAGACAGGTATTACTTACACCGATATCCAAAAGCGGGGTGTTTTAATCTGGTTATAGGGTATAACCTAAAAAGCTAGGTCAAATCATTTCCTCTTTTTCTGTTATCTTAGTTCTTTAGGTCACTCCTATAGTCCTATACCACTACAACGCCGACAGATGAGAGTAGCCGAGAGAATGGAGATAGAAGAGATGGAATGAATCTATGGGAAGAAAATTAGGAGATGGTGGTTGTGGTGAGTGATTTAGCTGGTGGTTGTTGGTGAGAGGATGGATGTGAACAGAATCAGGCGAAGGAAAGAGAATTCAAGAACTGAGAAATGGAGAAAGATTTGAGAGTCTGTGAAGAACATGGGTGGATCTGAATTGTGTCTCGAGAGGAATTTAGGTTCAATTGGATAAGAACTAAAGTAGAGAAGGAGATCTGAGTTCGAGATTAGGGTTGGTTGAGTTGGTCTGATGAGTTCAATTGATTGTGGCTATGAGCTGGTGATTTAGAGAGAAGAATTGAAGTGGGTATTGATTTGGTGATGTTAGGGTTTGGCTTATTGGTAGAGATGATGGAGCTTTTGCATTCAAGAGAAGAGTGAAGAACGCAGGCAGGTTTAGTTGATGCCTTGAAATGGATCGAATTGGAATGGGTTAGAATGGTTGTGTTGATGCTGTTGAAGAATGGGTATGGAGAGAATTAGTGGTCGCTGGTGGTTTTGAGATGCAGAGAAGAAGATGAGAAGCAACAGAGTGGTGTTGTTGGTAGCTGTGGCTGTTAAATGAAGAATAGAAGATGGCAGAGGAGACGTGGTGCTGTTGGTTGTTCTTGCAGGTGAATGGAAATTAATGGGTTCACTGTTGATCGAGAAGAACAGGGAAGACTTAGAAATGTTGCCGTGATATGGAGTCTGTCATGGGTTCATCTCAATAGTGAAGACATACAAGAAACAAAGCTTGCTGCTACCATCGAGTCTGTGTTTGAATCATGATAATAGAATGGAGACGAGTCTGTATTTGTTTGAGTTGAGTTATTGCCAAGAGAAGAAATTGAAGAATGCTGTTGCTATGGTCAGGTTATGTGCTTTAATGGGTTACTGAATGATTGAAGCTACAGAATGAGCTTAGATGTATGCTAGGAAACTGCAGGGAAGGACTAAATAATGGCCTGAATTGTGGCCGGAACCAGCCTGAAACAAAGAAAACTGTTGGATTTTCAGCTCCGCGAGTTGACTCACTGAGTCCGATCCAACTCAGTTGAGTGAGACCATTCAGCCAAGTCAGTCCAGCTGACTCGTTAGCTGACTCACATTTCTCCAATTTGACCTTGACCCTGTGACCGTTATCCAGCCGTTAAGGTTACCATTGACCTTAGTTTGACTCCGATGGCTTGTGACACTTTCCGGTTATCTGAACAGTTTCCCAGTCGATTCCCGGCCACTATCTGGACCTCCGGCGATCAATTTTGGACAGAAACTTAAATGGGTTATTTTTCATGTATAGGCAGTAGATGAACTTATTGGACTTGGATTTATATTTGGAAATTGAAGAGTTTGATCCAATTTTGGAAACAAGAAGAGTTATAAAAGGGAAAGTCTTCTACAACTATTCTACTTTTACAATCTGATTTTTTGGGAGAAGGAGCAATGAGCTGTTATTATCTTTCATGCATCTAAGGTTCGTAATATTTTATCTTTATCTTTCTTCTAATGTGTATGAACTCCATAATTATGAATAACTAAATACATATTATTGGTTAAGGATTTAAGTTAATTTTTCAACCATGGTATTTGATTACTATATTAGTTTTGTCTCAATATTTATCGTTTATGACTCATTGTTTATAACTTTTGCATGATTTGAACACTCCGTTGGTCGAGTCTGGAATCAATTTAACTTGTTTTCATATCTAAAGCTAAATTAGGGTTTTCAATACGAAAAAATTGACGAATTCTGATTTCAAGTAGTATAAGTGTGGTTGTTGCTTGTAGTGATACATCCTAGTAAACACATATGAATCATAACCTTTGTTAAATTGAATTAGTACGTTTTCCACGTTCAATTACATTAATTAATCTTATTTCACAAAACTTAATGCGGGAATTAAACTTGATTAGTGTTTTTACACGTTGGGTTGCTCTCTAGGTAGAATTCATAATCGCATCTTTTTAATGTGTTTGTGATGAACTTGGAAATAAACGGGATACTTTTGCGATCAAGGTATTCTAGGGTTTTTGACAATGGGAGATTAAATAACAATTCTAGTCATTGATACAAATACATGTTTGTGAATGATACAATTCCTTAACATATCCTCATCATCTTGATTACTTTCAACTATTTACTTTGCTTTTGTTTTAGTTTTTATTACTTTCATAAATTCTAAAAATCCCCCTTTTGTTACTTAAGAAATTGAAATTGAATAACAACAATAGCCTCCTGTGGAACGAACACTTACTTACTCTAGCTTCATAATAAATCTTTTATAAGTGAGAAAGTGAATATAATTTTGACGTGCTATGACACACATTAGCCAAGAAGCTACGTTCTTGATCGAGAACCTCTATGAACTTCTACACTTTTCAAAAGGTCAATGTGTGGACATCTTTGTTACTCTCAACCGCATTTCTTTCGACGCATACCTAACTCCGTCTTCACCATAGGTTTC
Source organism: Papaver californicum (assembly GCA_023531435.1). Taxonomy (NCBI): domain Eukaryota; kingdom Viridiplantae; phylum Streptophyta; class Magnoliopsida; order Ranunculales; family Papaveraceae; genus Papaver; species Papaver californicum. The sequence goes on from JAJJMC010019771.1 coordinate 2,806,772, forward strand.
AGAGATATATCTAGTATCGGACCCCGCTATGAAGATTATTACATTCACTGAAGAAGACATGATGGATGAGGAAGGTCACAATTGAGCATTGTATGTGACTGCCCACATCAAGGACTCCGAGTTTATGAGGGCCCTAACTGAAACAGGTGATTCCGCCAAAGTCGTTCCTCTCAAGACTTTCAGGACAACCAGATTTTATCAGCACAAAACTATTCATTTCCCTATCGTGATGAAAGACTTTGAAGGGATTCAGACCAATACTTACATATATGTTTACTTAGATTTGAAAGTAGAGCCCATTGACGAAGATCGAGTTTCATGTTATTGTGAAGGAACCTGAGTATCATACGATCATAAGACGACCATGGTTTCATGGAAACAAGGTCATTCCTTCTACGTATCACCAATGCGTGAAAGTCGTGGTGAATGAGAAGATTATTCACATTGCAACATCATCGTGTCCTTATTCTCCGGTGTATGATGCTGAATTCTTTGAGCCAAGATGTGACAGACCGAAAAAATTTCACCTCCAACGCCGCTCTCGACAGGCTAAAACTCCCCAATGCGCTACTCAAACGGGTATTCAGACTGTAAAATTTTACACTTTACAAAAACAAATGCACGATGATTTGCTTGTTCCAACATGCCTTGTAAGCATGATGCTTTAAGGCGTAATCTCCATATCGTTCCATCTCACCCCTTGTTCTGCTAAGGGTGCATAGCCTTAAGGGATAATGGTGACGTATTTTGTATGCATCACATACTTGTAAGTACCATCCAATCCTTGGTCATGCCTTAGATTGGTACATATCCCGTTTCATTATTTCGCTTCGACCATTTGGTGGATGCATGCACAAATCTTGCTTATTCCAATGGTGCAACAACCATCGACATGCCATCTTTCATTTGTATTATCCCCGTGAAACAAGTGAACCTACACAAGCTTCCTTGACTTGTAATTTGGTTACTCCGAACCTCTTGCTAACACTGGCCATGCCTAATTTGCATTGGCACATGTCAATGTCGCATAAATCACTAGGCAGTATGAACATCAGTAAATTGAATGGAGTTACCTCATCAAGTGTGGTAACAATCATCTTTTACCTCGCACGTTGAGCGAGATGATATGAGTTTCCAAGTATGTTGCAATTATCTCCGAATTAGATGATATGAGCAACAAAGTGTTGGACGGCGGCAAGGCGGCTGCCTACGTACCCAAATCCGTATCACAAAGGGATTAAGCATGATCGTAATTCATCACGTATGAAACTAGCAACTCAAGCATATTAAAGGCAAAACAAACGTGGGCATTACATACCAACTATTCCAAGAGGACACATTATGCGTGTAGAATTCGCATAACCAATAGTTTCTAACTCGTGTCACGAGGCCAAAAGCCAAATGACTAATCTTGTGTCATAGCATTCACATCATAATGCATCCTCGGGTAAGAAACACAACATAATGATGCATTCACATCATAATGCGTCCACGAGTAAGCAACATAGGGAAATATTACATCTATGAGTAAGCAACATAACAAGATGATACATTTGCATCATGAAGCTTCCTCTAGTAAGGGTCATAGGGACGATGATGTATTTTAAACCAACACCTCCTCCCTTTATAAGTCTTATTCACATATCTACATATAAATGTTTGCCATGTACCGACTCCCACGTCATTTCGCGACATAGCAAGTGCCAAATTATGTATCTTTCGGGTTAATGATGCATCTTTTCAAGCGACATAGGGAAACTAATGCAAATAATGCATATCTCCAACAAGAAATATAACTTAATGATGCATTTGCATCATAAAGCTTCCTTGGGCAAGCCACGTAGGAAATATCGAATTCTCTGAGTGAGGGCCAAACATAAAGATGCATTAGTATCATAATGCTTCCTCGGGTAAACAACACGGCAATATGATGCTTTCACATCATAAAGTTTCGACGAGCAAGCTTCATAGGGACAATGATGCATCTCCGCTTGATTCATCTTCAACCAACACCCCCTTCATATATAAGTCTTCCTCGCATTTCTACATATTGAAATAAGGGAGATGTTTTTTATATAACGACTCCCACCTCCTTGACACGATATAATGTATGCTAGATATTGCATCCTCGGTAAGCAAAATAACACAATGTTGTGCTAATTCGCAAGCGACAAGCATAATGATGCGCTAGCATCATAATGCTTCCTTGGGTAAGAAACACAGCATAATGATGCATTAGTATCATAATTCTTCCATGATTAAGCAACATAGGTAAATTGTGCATCTCTTGGTAAGGGACAAGCATATTAATGCATTAGCACCGATGCAATACTTTTACCAAGTATATATCACCAGTTCGAAATGATGCATCATTTTCTTAATGACGCATCATAAGGGCCCACCATTGCCAAATAGTGAATTTTGGGACAAGATGCATCATTTGCACCAAGTATGCATCATATATAGATTGGTTCAAGATGATGCATTATTACACTCACTGAGGTATTTCAGAGCACGCAACATAGGCCCGAGATGAAGCCTTATCTCATTCAATGTCACATCCTATAATATGTATCATATGAAAAATACAGGGTGTCATACTAAAGATGGCATACCTGACCTGTCTAACAAGATCTACACTACCCACTTCCTGATTGGGCGACAATTGAAGAGGCTGATAGGATATTATTTCCAACACCTTCTACAAAGACCAAGCTTTCGAGGAAGTTTTTATCTGCGGAGTTTCTCAGACGCAACCCCGCTATGGCAACCATCCCGACTCACCCTCACACCAAGGGATGTACCTATTTGGTGGAATACTATCATACTAATAATACGATCAACTACCTTCGTCGTCATTGTTAGCTTCCTCGCCTCAAGGAGTGTAATCACAACAAGAAACCACTCGAAGAAAAAGTTCAGGAAGCCCCTTCGCAGTTGCGGGATGGTACCAATTCTACAACTGATGCACTCTAGAATTTTAATATTGGAACATAAGAAGTCCCAAGACCCATCTCTATCATCTCTACCTTGTAACCCGAGAAACGTGCGAGACTGGTAGTTCTGCTTAAAGAATATTAAGACATATTCGCCTGGAATTATGAAGAAATGTCATGTCTAGACAATAAGTTGGCCACTCATCACTTATATATCATCCCTGGGTCCAAGTCTGTCAAGAAACAACCAAGGAATGTCAAGCACAAAATCGAGGAACAGATAAAGATCGAAATTCAGAAGTTACCGGATAATGGTGTAGATGGTGAGATTTTGACGAGGGATAGAATTGTAAAATTATCCTCTACTAAGTAACAAGAACATATTTATGCACATATGCCTAATATAGAATATTGTACTTCTATTTATATTCCGCAAGTGAATTATGAACACAGATTATATCTAAATATTCTAAATTGGCATTGTAGCCTCTTCAATGCTCGTAATATTCATGCCATATCTAACTAGTCTCAAGCCGTATAAATTTCACAGCTGAATTCCCTGAACTTGCATCAAATGCGCATTGATGTTCTAGTAACATCCATTAAACCCGGGGATAGCTGATGCTTAAACCCTGAAATACATTATAGCTTAACGCTTCAATCACAACGAATGCACCTCAAATTTCTGTTATTAGTCTAAATATGCTACTCTAGCACTTTGCTTAAATATAATCCACAAATAATGCGCCACTCTCTCTGATGCGCCACAGTTGAGAAGCAATGTCATAAAAGATGCATTAAACCTCTCACGTAGGCTAACCCTAGCATTTTCTCATATTAACGCCAAGATAGCACTATCCATTCAGCTTAGCATTGCACTGACACTAGTTAGCCACAATAGAGCTAAAAGCGCTAACTTTCTTGGCGCTAAACCCTAACGCCTGAGAGGTGCTAACTAACCTAAAATGGTCTTAGCTAACACATTTTACCCTAGTAAGGCCCTATCCAACGTATCATCACCTTGGCACCTAAACCCTGGAACCAAAGTGCTAATCCTAATTTAAGCGCCAAATACGTTAGCCCTAACGGCTTATACGCCTACAAAGCTGTGGTGCCCTCGCCCTTGGATGTGACGTGCTTGGCTCCATGACCCTTGGTGATGACGCCTATGCCTTGGATGACGCCCTTGGCACTGACGCCTATGCCTTGGATGATGCCCTTGGCCGTGACGCCCTTGCCCATGGCTCGTGACGCCCTTGGCTGTGACGTCACTACAAAAATGTTGATTTTTAGCCACGGGCTTCTTGCCACTGGTTCATATAGGTCGTGGCTATTGATGATGTATTTCCACGGCTTATCCAAAGGTGTGGCAGTAGATCACTCATTTGCCACGACTTGTAGGGTATTTGCTACGCGCTTACAATAGGTCATATTCGTATGTCATGAACATATTTATAGCATTTTAGTCACCACATAGTAACTCATGGGGACTGGTGGGATTTTTCTACACCTTGCCGTAGATATATTAGGAAGGAACTGCCCGCTGAATCAAAATTTGACCCATATTTTTAATTGAAAAGATAAAGTAAGCCTCCCATGTTCCCTATTTTTCCTTCTTCTTCTACTCCCATTACATGCAAACTGAAACCACCATAACTTAAACATGTAGTTTTTTATCCTTTCCCGTGGTCAGAAAAAACCTAAACCTAAACTCCAATGCTTCATTTTCTACTCCATTGTTCCAATCCTACAAGAGAATCATTCCCACCTTGTTATCAACTGTTCACTTTTAAACCCTAACTCGTGTTAACCCTAAATACCATCAAAATCAAATCAAAACTGAACCAATTGTTTTGAGTTTCCTCCTCTCTTCTTCTTGAACGACAACCTCGATAACGATAAGATCATTTTACAAACCCCAGATACTAAAATCGCATACGGGTAAAAAATCTCCCTATTTCAAGAGAATATTTGTTTCCTTCACTCGGAAACTCTAGATTGTTCCATTTTTATGTCTGGCAATTTAATTTTATGATTTTGAAGTTATTTTTGAAATCTAATCGGTATTAGTTTAATTTTTCTCAATAAAGATCGGTGTGATTTCATAATTGCTGAATTTGATTTTAGAGGACGGAAGAGGAAAAGGAAAATGGGAGAGAAGAATGTCGATAGAAGAGGAAATGGATCATCTATGTTAGTAGCTTATGACTATTGTACTCGAATGTAGATCAAAGCCACCAGACACCCGACCCTTCTTCGCCACTTCAAACATCAGATATGGGATTTGGGATAGGTGTGGGTACGATAGTTCATAAGGAAGCATCAGCTGCATCAGTGGAAGCAAAACATGCATATGCGGCTGCATCTTCCACCAAGAAAGCTAATGGAGAGACATTACCCCTCAAGTGCTGCTTAATGTCTATATCTTTGCCTTGGGAAGACATTGCCCATGATCTTTTGTTCAAGGTATGCTCAATTTACATGCATAGTTTTTGAGTTTTAACATGTATATGATGATAGATAGTGATTGCATAATTTTACTTCTGGGGGTGATCATGTTCAGGGTCTCAACTAAAATAGTGAATGTGTTAAAGCATGAAAGTGACGTGTTTTTCGTTATGCTAAACCTAAGGTACTGACTCAACCCTTTCACAAACTTCCAAGGTGGTGAGGAAGAAAAATGATTCTGCTTTTCTTTCGTGAACAAACTGAATAGTTTAGATTTTAAATACCAAATGAAATACCTCTCGAAGTCTTTCCTTTTCTCAATCCTTATCTAGATTGGATATAACAATAGATCCTTTCCTTTTTTCGCTGATCAGTTATATACAATCTTGTCGGGATTTCTTTTTTTTCTTTCATTTTTTGTGATAATTTGGCAGTTCTTAATTAAATTTTCTGAATCTAAAGCAAATTTTTAACCTCAAAGTTTTTGCCTTGTCACTTGTCAGTTGTCCTCTCGAAGTCTTTCCTTTTCTCAATCCTTATCTAGATTGGATATAACAATAGATCCTTTCCTTTTTTCGCTGATCAGTTATATACAATCTTGTTGGGATTTCTTTTTTTTCTTTCATTTTTTGTGATAATTTGGCAGTTCTTAATTAAATTTTCTGAATCTAAAGCAAATTTTTAACCTCAAAGTTTTTGCCTTGTCACTTGTCAGTTGTGCTCTCTCTATACAATGTCTCACTGTTTCTGAAAAAGTGATATGAATTTATTTGTAGAGATTTTGATTCTTTGGGATTCTTTGCCACTACCTAGAGTTTAACTTACTATTAGATCCTCATACTGAATCCCCAGACTTTCCAGTTTGGATCACCAAGGACCTTGTTTTGTAGGATCGATACATTGTATACCCTACAATGAGCATTAAACTCAGTTATAGTCGCGTACACTTCACTCGGTGAAGTGAAGTTGAAATACCTTTTACACCCAAAGTTCATATTAGGGTGGTGGTAGGCATACAATGTACACAAGTCATTACATCTGTGTATACTGATTTTGACTGGTGGTTTTAGATGGAGACTGCTGACCGAGCTTCGGACAAGTCTGATGGTATGCTTTCAGGGTCAAAGGAATTATTGTTTCATGGAAATAAATTGTTGGTTCTTCTTTAGCTACTGACGGTTCCGTTCAAGATAGCTATACTCATCTTTTCTAAATTTCAATTTTGTAAATGTTTTTGGTATTCCATATTTATGTTCTTTAGGATTGAATATTATTTAAGTAGTCATTAAAGTTTTCTTTTTACACTTGAGGTATGTAGGCATGGAAATGTTACCTTTAAAGACAGAAGGCTACAACTTTGAGACTTGGTGAGGTCATCAAATACATCACAGAGAACTTTGATTGTCTTAATCCATGGTTTAAGTGCTTTCTAATTTCATTGAACGGTTTGCATTTTTCTTTTCCATTTCCTTAATGCTTAAGATGAGTAAAGATAAGTAAACTATTTGAAATGACAAACATATACGCACTTCTTTATTTACAGAGCTTCAATAAATTATGGGAGCAAATGTCATCTCTGATTTCTTTTTGATTTTGCTATAAAATTATTTCCTCAAGAAATGCAACTTCTAGGGTTTGTCGTCAAGTCTAACTTAACATCACCTTATTTTCTTTTCTATAATAAATAAATGGATCAATTTTTGGATAGTGATTGACTCATTGTAGTATTTAAGGATTTATTTTGGTTGTATAATCTTATAATGTATAACTCAGTTATGTCAATCACCATATGAGAAGATGCAGCATAAAAGTTTGCTAATAATTACAACATATATGTTATAGACTTATTGGGATATGACTGGAGCGATAAAGCACTTATCAAGTATCATGTCGTGGAATTAGAAAGGGTTGAGTGCAATTTACAAATTACTCCTACATCCATGGTAAGCTAAGGTGGCAGATGATCAGAAGCCTGAGATGGTTAAATATTACCACAAAGATAGATAATCTTTATCTTTTCCTGCTAAAAAGAAAAGTGAAAATGTCCTCTGTTCCCCTTAATATCCTCAATTCAAGGTTAAAGCGAAAAAAGATAAGATGTCTTATTAGAATCTCTTAGAGTTATGGAGAAACAAGTTAATATTGTTTTGAGTGTATATTCACACCTGAAATTGTTCTAGCACTCGTATGTCAGTCATGTTCTTTTTTGTTGTTTCAATATCATTAATTGATGATTATATTATTTGACTTAGCTTATTTGTATTTGAATCTTCTAGATGTATTTGATTTTCTTTAATGAATGAATAAAATCTTTTAATATTTTTCCTACTTAAATTATTGGTGAATGATTTTAGTATGAAGTGTCGACATTTGATAAAAATAAAAATATACAAAGCTATAATAAACAGAATGTATTAGAAAAACTTGAAGTGAGCTTTTGCCACGGCTGTAAATGTGGAAAGAATGGAAAATCATGGCACACACGTGTGGTAAATAGTGACGGGAATAGCCGTAGCAAATGATTATGTGCAATTGCCACACAAACAACCGTGGCAGAGATCGTGGCTAATACAATTAGCCATGGGACTATTTTTTATGGTAAGCCAACCGTGGTAAGATATTTTTTTCCATAAATTTTTAATCAATTGCCACGATTCTTTAGCGTCACTAAAACTCAGTATTTTTGTAGTGTGTGCTTGGCTCCGTGACCATTGGCGATGACGCCTATGCCATGGTTGATGCCCTTGCTCTTGGTCGTTATGTCCTTGGCGCTGACGCCCTTGCTCTTGGCCCATGACGCATTTGCCCTAGCTCCAAAGCGTTCCTAGCAAAACTCAATGCGCCTATAGGGATAACGCGTCCTTAGCCATACTTAGCGACTTAGCCATAAGTATATTTGTGTTAAAACCTCAGTGCTAACTTCAAACCTCCTTGGTATTGGCTTCCTAGACCTAGTACAATTAATATTTACCAAAATTTGTGCATATTGATCTTACTCCTGAGACATTAGCACACTAGCCTTTTACGTTAAGAGAGTTAGCACCTTCTTATTTGCGTTAAGTAGCTAGTAATGGCATTGCTAGCTACTTTTCTAAAAAAATATGCCTTTCTTCTCAATATAGGTCCTACATTGAGTCTTATATAAATTCCAACAAGTCTCCTTACTCGAGGAGCCCTCTACAATATTTGGCCTCAAAAGCCTTTTAGACTTACGATAAGTCGTTTCCAAGCTAATACTTAGCCATTAAATATGCCATGTTATTTTTAAACAAGTACATGACCACTAAAATTCCCAAGGTCGACACTAATCAGTATGGCTATTAACCAAGTGATTCGCACAACTTACCTCACATACTTAACATGTCATTTGACTTGACTTTACTTGATCAAAAACATAATGGTTTATGACTCCATATTTTTCACGAGATATCAAATACAACATGGAGGGATTCTCATTGGGGTATTGGTCTTGCGGTCTACAACATCGTGGGTGGTAACACAACCTCCGCGAACAAGAAGGTAACAAGAAGTGGGAGGTTACAGAGCAGTTGAGGGGATGAAGAGTAGTGGTTAGACAGGTCTTCCCTACCTTTTGTGAACCGCCCCATTACAATCTCCACAATCATCAGTTCTCCATCTCTCCATAACTTCCACAACTTATGAGAATATCAGTCTGTCCTCTTTAAACTATAAGTAGATGATTGTCATCTATTTGAAACAAGAATGAAACGAGACAACAATACAATCAGTCTGAAGAAACCAAAAAATCACAGAATTGGCGGTTCCTTTACGGAGAATCCATTCTTCTTCACACTACTGATATTTCTCAACCTTCTTTGCAAATCCTTTTCCATCTTTGTAATCGAAGCAGGACGTGAATGGCCATTTCTTGGTTTAGGCTCGTATTGTTCGAGCTTAATCTCTCGAAACTATTTGAAAGTACCATTTTGCAGTACATTTGTTTTTTACCCCATAACAATTGGCGACCACAGCGGGAGATCAACCTCTCGATTATAAAAGCCAATTTTTTCAGTTATTCAAAATGGTGGATCTTAGGTCTGGAGTAGTTACAACTCCTATTGTTGGTTCAAGGAGTACTAGTAGTGGTGATTATAAAAACACCCCTATTGCTACTGAACCTCCCCGTACCAATTTTATTACTACACCTTCTCTCGGTGACAAAACCGTTGAAGACACCGAGAATACTCAAACTCGGATCAACATAGCCGATCTGATAAAAAGACAAAAAGTCTTTTCCAAAACTTATGTGGACATGGCTACTACTCAGAAGGAGGTACTCGCTTTTCTCAAGACCCTGGCGGAGCAACTCTCCCCGGAATAACGTCATCGCCTAACAGAGTAGACCAGAACCAACTTTGCAGCGTCCACTGATGTTGAAACCCATGAGGCTCGAAAATACAAAGGATTTCACATCATTCCTGATCGGCCACAACAGAGGTACCAGAAATCCAATTTTGTCGCCCGTGAAGATTTGGAGAGACTCATGCGAAATCATGGCAAGGAGGACTCATCCTCGGCCCATCAACACCAACCTCCCTACCTGACTGAAATCAAAAGGATCCCTCTGCCGACAGGTTACTCTTATCTAACTTTCTCACTGTATGAAGGAACTGGAAATGCTTGTGAGCACGTCTCTCTATTTCTCGAATCCCTGGGGGGGCACAAATACAATCATGTACTACGTCTCAAAGAGTGTTCAAAGTCCCTCACTGGAAGATCCTACACGTGGTATAACAACATTGCTCCCAATAACATCTCTGATTTGGAAGACATGGTTAACGCCTTCTATAAGAAATACTTTTTCGTCTTCGAGTAGATTACCCTATTAGACCTGGGAAGAATATTCCAGAGAAATAATGAGCACCCGAATAAATATGTGAAAAGGTACAAAATTCAAGCTCTGAATTGTCATAATCTGAATGTGACAAAACATCCACTGGTGGAGCTCTGCATTAATGTATGATCCCTTTTTACCGTGGTCTTCTCAAAAATTTACGTTTCCAGACTTTTTCTGTGTTACATGAAGCCGCAAAATGATCTGCCACAACTGCTCCCGCCCTCCTGGAGAGAACTAGACCAACAAGAGAAGAGAGTCATGGAGGTACTCTTGGGAAATAATGGATAATCAACATGCAGTACAATGTTCAACTGTTAATTGGTGCTGTCGGTAACGAAAGGCCCAAGAGGAAAGCTTTATCTCCACCAGAGGCGCAGACAAATCATTCTCCTTCTCATCTGACCTCGACACCAGTACCAACTCGAAAATTAACTCTGTCTCAGAACACCGCCAAAGCTTCAGAACAATAGTTACAGCCGCAACAGGGAGAAGATGTTAAACCAAACATAATGTTCCTAGATTTCCCAGTTCCAATAGAAGAGGTACTCGAACTACTCGAAGCGTGGATAGAAGACGGTACTCTACAGTTACCCCCTATGCGACGACTTCCCACAACTCAGCAGATGATGCTCGTAAATACTATCATTATCATCGATATGTTAATCACCCGACCATAGATTGTAATAACAAAAAGCGTATTTTCAAAGAAAAATTGGAATTAGGAGAATTGCAATTAAAAGCTGAAGGAGTCTACAAAAATCCCTTTCCTGTCAGAAACTTCACTCTCTCTGGGAAGTCAACCAACCAGATAGTTCAATCTATGATGGAATGCATATATGAGCTTCTCTATCTCTCAAAGGGACAACGTGAAAACCTTTTTGCTTCCCTGAACCATGTCCTAACCGGAAAATGCCTATTCTTTGCAGAAAATAACCATTCCCAAGTCAAGCCCCCCTTGAAGAATTTGGTCGACACAAATAATGAAAAATATGATTGGGGACTCCTTACAAAGCTCAATCAAGTAAGTCCCACTTCTCAAGCCTCTTTGTAATTAGTGATCCTATATTCCTGTCAGAACCTAGGAGCTCTGCCTAGGGGACAACCATGTCATGGCTAGAAGATGTGAATGGGAGCTGACCCATTTAATTATTTTGTCAAATGCTTAAAAATTGCCTTTTCTAAGAATTAAAAAATCCATGACTCACTTGCGAGTCAAATTTCTTCTGGCGATGAGGAGGAATGTCAACAACAATTATTAGATTCCCAAGGAGGAGAATTCCCAGGCGAGATGATAAGCCTGGGCCTTTTTGAATTGGAGACGCGGTTCTGAAAGTCATAAGAAGGCACAAATTCTCACATTAGTCCCTTTGACTATCAAGGAAGAATCTTACATAATTACTGAGACTCTACTAGGTAACCACTACAAGCTTACAAACCGTGACAAGCCAGAAGGAATAGTGATTCATGGCAAGTGGCTCAAAGTTTGCGAAGCCTGAGTGCTTCACCAGTTTACTCCAAATGTTTCCCTATCTCATGCAATATTTATATTTCCTCTAAAATAAGTGCAATATTTCTACACTCATAGGTAGGTTTTCAAGTTTATCAGTCAATTCAATATCTCTATTTATTTTTAACAAAAATAATAAAGAGTCTATCTCTCTTCATAAATAACTTGTCAAAAACCTACCCACTCAAAACCCTAAAATAAAACAATGTACTTCATAAAGTCATAAAACTAAAAAAATATATTTGAAAGTTGGCTCAGTCCCTACATAATATTCCTTCTCCATCCTTCCAAGAGTCTCCAACGCAAGATCCAACTCTTGGGAAAGCCTTTCAACTTCTCTTATATCATTGGCCACCGCCTCCAGATTAGCAAGCCCTCATACTTCAGCGAAGTGTTCTGCATGGCTCCTAGACAATGATGAACCCACATGACGTTCAGAATAGAGCTCTCGGCGTTGCTTACAACCTCCTCCCACTCTTCGAAGACCGTATCAGAAACTTTATGCCAAAAGAGTGAGAACATCCCTTGTACCATGGGCAACAAGTTGGACACATCTCGTCTAAAACTATGTAGTTTCTAGAAGTATCAACATAGAAGTGACCAAACTTCTTCGATATCCTTGTATATAACTCAGCATAAGTGGATACAACAACAAAGCCTCCAACACGCAAATACCCGGGAAGGGTCCTACTCGGGCCAAAGTCAATATCAATGTTTGCACCAGGATACTCGACGGAGGCGCTACTCTCAACAAGCACGTAGGCAGAAGTATTCTCATGATTTTTTGTAGGGTAAATGGCATTATCTACATCGGGATCAACGGTAATTGTTGTTCGTTCGTTAGCAATTTCAACTCTCTAATTTTGATCATTCTTCCCCTTAAAATTAGAGAGGATATGAGCAAATTGAGTCAGAACGCCTTAAACACAAAATTCTTGAGCATGAACCATAAAAATTATCATACATACTCATACACATCATATAAAATCATTACAAAGTGTTATTAAATGTATTATATTAGTTGGAGCAATCACAAGATGTTTTGCAAGAAACGCCCTAGAAGCAATTTTCACTGCCTCTCGGAAAGTATAGAGCCGGCAAAAATTGGCGATGAATATGAACATGGTTCTTATATAAAAAGTTTCATATTGAATTCTAATATAAATTTTTAAAAGCGCGTAACAATCAGATAAGTAAGATAAGAGTTATGGCAAAAACGGCTAGCGAGGTTAAATATGAAAACTGTCAGGATTTTCCTGGATACTTCATGAGTTCTATTGTTTAGTCGTTTTGACGCCACAAATAAGCCCAAAACCTGGATTTCTTCCTATGTGGTTGTAGTAAATTGTTTTCTAATAATGATTGAGGGGTCAATCATCCAAAATGGAGGTTTTATGAAGATTCTACGACGTTTTTTTCTTCCAAGCACTATATTTCTGAAATTTTATGACAACAAAAATTTGCCAATACTTTGCAAATGTCAAGCAAAATTATGCTTATATAAAAAGATTCAAGAGGTATATATGGCTTATTTCTATTTCAATGAGGGTAGAACTTACTTGAGGAGGATTCAAGTTGATGGAAGAGTATATCACCATTTCACTTTCAATACTTGTTTCACCATCAATAATATCACAGTCAGGTTCTTCACGGATTTCTTGTATACGAGATGTTTCTTCATGCTCCTCCTTCCCTGTCACAGACCGGAAAATTCCACCTCCGGCGCGGTACGCTGAGCAGTCCAGAACTCCCTGATGTACGGCTTGAAAGACTGTAACCAAACCTTAAAGCCTAACTTCTCGCTGGAAAATACAGGTAGATTTGCCTTTCCAAACATGCTTTGCAAGCATGATACTCGAAACGTAGTTTCCATACCATTCCAACTCACCCTTGTTTCGCAAAGGCTACAAGGCCATTAAATCCAATGGTGAATGCCTTTGGAAAGTATCACATACTTACGAGCATTGTCCAGGTCTAACTTATACCTTGGACAAGAACCTAAGCCATTTCAAGCCTATTTTTTGCTTCATCAACTCTGCTTCAACCATGCGCTGGAGCCTGCACTGATCTTTCTCTTGCCAAGGGTGCAACATCCAGGCACATGTCATTCCATGTCGTAAAGGTTGTAAAAAGTATGAACAATCCATCAAATAGAATTGCAACTACCTCATCAAGTGTGGCAAAAATCATCTCTTGACTTGGCATTGCCGATCCAGATGATACGAGTTACTATAATGTCGCCATCACCTCTAAATTAGATGATATGAGCGAAAAGGTATTGCACCTCAATGCATTGCATTGCGTCTTCCTACGTACCCAACTCGTACCTTGAAGGGATCAAGCATGACCGTAGTTCATCCGAATAGAGACAAGCAACTTAAGCCTATTAAGGCAAAGCCAACATCGATTACAACTTCGTTGCAAGGCCAAAGGACAAGATAAGCCTAGTCCGTACATGCCAAGGAACTTTAGCAAAGTATACACCATCTTATGCATAAATATCGCTACTTAGCATGCATAATGCATTCTCGAGTACGCAACATGGATGAATGATGCTTTCGCATAATTCAAGCTTGCTCGGGTAAGCTACAAGCATATTGATGCTTAAGCATCAAGTTTGCACCAACGTATAGGCTACACCGCATATATGTGCATTAACGCTCATGCACATTCAACCAAAGCTCCCTCCCTATATATGTCTTAATCGCACTTCCATATATTTGGAATAGAAGGGTAAGGGACATCCATCGACTGTATTTTTAGTAGTGCATACTAGGGTACACATCAAGGATTAGTGAAGCTTCTTCGGGCACACTTCATATCAATTGGGATGCTTGCTTGGTAAGCATCCTCGGGTACGCTCCCTCGATTTCCAACCAACGAATCCTTCATATATATGTCTTATTAGTATTTCTACTAGTGGATATAAGGAGGATAAATTATATTCATCTACTGAACTTTCTAGTGATGCATTATCGGGTATACATCACGGCACAATAGTGCCTCGGCACTATGATGCGCTCTTGGGTACACGTCAAGGCCATTTGTGCCTTTCCCGGGTAAGGGTCATTTTTGACTTGTGATGCATTCTCGAATATGCATCACGCATAATAGTGCCTTAGCACTATAATCAAGGCTAATGCATCCACACCCTGATGCATTCCTAAGTAAGCTTTATAATCTTAGGATGTAGCTTTATCCCATGTTATGACGCGTCCCCAAGTAAGCTTCATGCGAAAATTACTGGTGTTACATTCTTACCACCTTCAAAAAATTTCGTCCCTGAAATTCAACTAAAAAAACTATTGTGGACAAGCTTCATCGGTTTAGGTTTCCTACGCATTTGTCTCATACCATGATGCACAAAAATCCTGCAATGGTCCAATGTTTGTTATGAACACAAATTAGGACCTTTTGAATATGCGTTCCATTCCGCATATCCCAGAATCCTAATAGGGTTCGTAGTTGTCGTAAACGCCGATTAAGACCTTCTAAACATACTTCCATACCGTATGCTTGAGGATCAGAAAAAATGTCACAACTCTACCAAGAAAAATCAATTTGGATCCCTAAGCATGTGTCCCACACGACATGCTCAAAAATGCAAAAAGATTTAATCAACATGAGATCTTAAGTGCACGTCCCATACCATACACTGAAGAGTCCCCAGAGTTCAGAAAGGTTGAAAAGGGTCATTGCAAATTAATAAGCAGTTCCTAGCGTAGTACTGTAAGGACCAACCTCTAATGCCATTACAGTTGGATGCAAGCCATCGTCCCTGAAAATCTTCCACTCGTAAGTGGGAGCTAGCCAACCTGATAACGCACACCGTTCCAGCAATGGGTGTGGGGTGATCATTCCCAGTGCCAAGGGCAGTCGGATGCCAGCCACTGTTCCAAACGGGTTTTGTGGCAAACTCATAGAACTAGGTCAAGCTCATTCAAATCTTAGCGGAGTAACTAGTAAGTTGTAATTTCTTTTTGGATAAGCACTTGGCCTGATTTATCCACATATATTCGCAAAACAGTTGGCCTACTCTTCCAATTTTTCCTTTTTCCTTTGAAGGAAAATTTTTGTAGTCACATTACAAACACTCACTTGACGAGTCCACAACATACAGTCCCTAGTGTTTTCTCGGATTTCGCTCTGATACCATTTGTTACGGACCAAAAAATTCCACCTACGGCGCGGTACGCTGGGCAGATCAGAACTCCCCGATGCGCGGCTTGAAAGACTGTAACCAGACCTTAAAGCTTAACTTCTCGCTGGCAAATGCAAGTAGATTTTCCTTTGCAAGCATGATACTCGAAACGTAGTTTTCATACCGTTCCAACTCACCCTTGTTCTGCAAAGTACAAGGCCATTAAAGCCAATGATGAATGCCTTTGGTAAGCATCACATACTTACAAGCATTGTCCAGGCCTAAATCATACTTTGGAAAAGCACCTAGGACATTTCAAGCCTATTTTTCGCTTCATCAACTCTGCTTCGACCATGCTCTGGAGTATGCACTGATCTTTCTCTTTCCAAAGGTGCGATATCCAGGCACATGCCATTCCATGTCATAAAGTTTGATAGGAAGTATCAATAATCTATCGAACGGAATTGCAACTACCTCATCAAGTGTGGCAACAATCATCTCTTGACTTGGCATTTCCTAGCCAGATGATACGAGTTACCATAATGTGTTATCACCTCTAAATTAGATGATATGAGTAACAAGGTGTTGCACCTCAATGCATTGCATTGCGGTTTCCTACGTACCCAACCGGTACCTTGAAGGGATCAAGCATGACCGTAGTTCATCCGAATAGAGACAAGAAACTTAGGCCTATTAAGGCAAAGCCAACATCGATTCCAACTTCGTTGCAAGGCCAAAGGCCAAGCTAAGCCTAGTCTGTATAGGACAAAGAACTTTAGCAAAGTATGCACAAGCTTATGCATAACTATCACTACTTAGCATGTATGATGCATTCTCGAGTACACAACATGGATGAATGATGTTTTCACATAATTCAAGCTTGCTCTGGTAAGCTACAAGCATATTGATGCTTAAGCATCAAGTTTGCACCAACGTATAGGCCACACCGTATATATGTGCATCATCGCTCATGCACATTCAACCAAAGCTCCCTCCCTATATATGTCTTAATCGCATTTCTATATATTTATAATAGAAGGGTAAGGGACATCCATTGACTGCACTTTTTAGTAGTGTATACTCGGGTACACATCACGGATTAGTGAAGCTTCCTCGGGTACGCATTCTTGGGTACACTTCACAGCAATTGGGATGCTTGCTTGGTAAGCATCCTCGGGTATGCTCCATCGATTTCCAAACAACGACTACTCCCTATATATGTCTTATTAACATTTCTACAAGTGGATATAAGGAGGATAGATGATATTCATCTACTGCACTTTCTAGTGATGCATTCTTGGGTATGCATCACGGCACAATAGTGCCTCAGCACTATGATGCGATCTTGGGTACGCGTCAAGGCCATTTGTGCCTTTCCTGGGTAAGGGTCATTTTTTACTTGTGATGCATTCTCGAATATGCATCACACATAATAGTGCCTTAGCACTATAATTCAAGGCCAATGCATCCACACCATGATGCATTCCTAAGTAAGCTTTATAAGCTTCAGATGAAGCTATCTCATTTCATGACGCGTCCCTAAGTAAGCGTCATGCAAAAATTACGGATGTTATATTCCCAGAATAATTTCCTCCTTCCATGCTTATGGTATCCCCTGAAGCTTCAGGGGCATAACTAGAGTCAAGGAAAACACTCGTGTTCACATGCTACACCAAGACAAGAAAATATGTATGCTATAAAATATGAATACACAAGAAACTGAGAATGATAGGTGGGATACTTACATTCTTGCGAGGGCCGATCTTATTTCTAGGGAAAATCATCCTTCGTTTCTTGCATTCCAGGTTGGGGACTACTCATAGCAACAAAGGCAATGTTCATCCGAGGACGAACAACACGAGTCTAGCAGAAAGGGCGAAAGATAAGAATCATAAAACTCATGTTTCCAGAATTATGAAGTCAAAGAAAAGACCCTTACCTCCTGAGACGCGTCAATAATTAGCTTTCGCTTTGCCTTAGACGATCTCTACAAATTGGGACATCGAGCTTTGTCCTCTTTATAAGGAACCACAGTCATTATTGGAGACCCCGAAAGAAATTCTTTGAAGCGTCTCCTCTCATCATTCCAAAAGCGTGCATACATATCTGATATCCGAGGCCTCCTACCCCGAATGAAGAAAAGAATGCTTATTCCTTAAGTAATACAAACATCCAAATTCTTTTTCAACTCTACAGTAGATGGAGCTATATTGTGACTACGAGGTACTTCTTGGTCGAAACTCATTTGACGAGTTGCACGATCGATGTTGTATTCTTGCACCGAATAACCTTCTGAACGAAGACCAAGAACATGACCTGGGGTGGAGTTGTTCATGAATGCATTCTGCCCAGAAGAAAATGTATTAGCTTGCTTCTTTAGACCCGACCAAAGAACCCCCTCGACCTCTTCAGCAAAAGTAGTAGATGAAAGTATATACCCGTTCTCAGAATCCCAAGGCCTGAAATTCAACTTACTCTTGATATCTATCAGATCAATCAAATCTACAGACGTATTATTCCTTCTACACCAACGGCGGATCCTTGCATGTTCAACGCCTCCCTCCAAATTCAAAGGATTCGGAAAAGGTGCATATTCTTGGAAGTGCTCTCATAACCATGCTTAGAGAAAAGTGGTATGAGCACTAAGAATGAATCTTCATAAACCCATTAGAAGTCTTCATGTCACGAGCCAATGAATCTAAATGAGAATACAAAGAACCAAGGAATAATCTACCGAGAGAGAGACACTCACCACCAGCCAGTGCTACCGCCAGAGGGACAACTAGGAGCTTCAAATTTCCAACGATAAAGTCTTCAAATATGTCCCTAGACAACTAGAGTGTCAGAAACACCGCAATGGATAGAGGGTCACTAAGAGAGGGATCATCGGTGTCCTCCTCACTATTCTACCAATGATCAATCCATTTCACCTAATATGCACCATTTTGGCCTCTACCTTGTTGGATTTTCTCTATCTTCTTCTCCAAAGTTGTGATCATTTTTTTCTCTTTAGCGGAATTCTCGACAGGAAGAGTCCCAGAAATTAGAAGCTGCAACAAACTAACTACGTCCTCCTGAGTAATTGTTAGTTCGCACCATACATGTATAGAAGTATGAATCGGTTTCCTTATACTTACTTGCTAGATTTTGTGTGAATTACTGTGTATTATTATTACTTTTGTAGTTTATGTGTTTTATTAGGTTACATCTCTGAAAGAAGTGAAATTGAGCTCTACAAGGAAGAATTTCTAAACCTATTAGAACTCATTCTATTCCAATATTTCTATGAAATTTAATTACGAAGCCAACGGCGAAAGAACGAAGTCATTCTGAGGTCGTACGAAGAAGTTACAAGCAAAACAAGAACTAAGGGAAAAATGGTCATTTCAAGGGAACCACTATTGACACTCCGTTGTACGCTAAGGGAAAGATGAAATTCAAATGTTGTTAAAGGCACCAGACCATTGGATCAGGGCTTCCACAATTCAAATATCATTAACAGCAACAGGCCTTTATGTTTATCGTCGTCTTCTTCCATTTAGAAAACGAGAAATCAGCGCATGTTGTTGATGATCATAATAATTGGTTGATGATGGATTTGTTTGGAATGATTTTCGGGATCAAGTAAATCATTGGGCTATTGGAGACGCCATTAATGGCAGTAAAGATGAACCTGTGATGATGGGCAGGGAAGGAGGCTGTGGCTGATCGAGAGAGGATGAAGTTGGCTATGATGGCTCGATCCTGTGTGAATGATTCAAGGTGAAATTTCTGGAGATGGTTGGTATGGACAGAGATATGAAGCTGGTTGTTGTCGTTGGTGATGATGCTTCGATGGTGATGGAGAAGGGAGCTGGATGTGATAGAACTTGAGTTGTGATTGAATGGAGCAGCATGGAAGGTTTAGCAGTGGTGATGAGGTTGTTGACGAGATAAGAATGGTTGTCAATATGATTGATCATAATGATCAAGATGTTGAGTTGAACCTGATTTGAGTTCTTGATGGTGTTGCAACTCGAGTGGATGGTGATGGTTATCTCAGGTGATTGGGATAGAGCTCGATAGTGGGTGCTGCCACTAATACAAGTCTTGACTTGATTGTTGAGATTGGCAGTTAATAAAAAAAAGAGTTCTGTACGTATTTGGTTGAATCTATTTCTTGCCAAGAAAACAACTAGCAAGTGGAGTTGTAGTCGTTGATATGGAGACTAGATGATGGGGATTAAGCGGTGTTTGTGTTTAAAACTTTGAACTGAATTAGGATTGTGTATCTTAATCTATTTTGAATTTATAGGATCGAAAGAAAGAATTGGCTGGGATACAAAAGTGTAGAGTTTGAGACGGTTTGGGATGTCAAGTTTCCGTGGAAATCCAGTTTGCTAAGTCTATAAAAGGAGCCTGACCTAGAACAGAAAATGGAGGAAGGCGGAAAATTTTTGGAAGAAAGCCGGGAGTGTACAGAGAGACGGAATACACCTTTTTGGAGGCGAGAATATACTTTGGACGCTGGCTTTGAGTTCTGGAGACGGAGGAACAATAAAACAAGGGTTTAGTCATTATTTCGTTTACGTTTTCGATCTTAATTATTACTTTCTTAATCAATTTTAATGGATTTTAAGAAAGCCATGTCTAGCTAAATCTCTTTGGTAGGGTGAAAAGATGAACTTTTGGAGATAAATTTACTTGTGTTTCAAAACTAGGGTTTTGAACTATAAAAGCTTAATGTTAATGTTTTGTCTCTCTTTCAATGTTTTACTTTCTCAATGATTTTTCATGTTCTATGTCATGCATAGTCCATTGTTTGATTAGTAGAAGAACTCGTTGGTCCTTTCGCGATAATCGTTTTATGAATATTCTTTGACTACTTATGCCATGTATACCTAGTACTTCGAAATTCTACTTTAAGTTGAGAAAAAACAATTCTTTTTGAAAATTCTTTTCTACGATTCTTAAACGAAATATCTTCCGTTTAATAGTAGCTAGATTTTCTATTTTGCACGAGTAAAATCGATACCCTTTGTGATGAACGCAAGTAAACCCCAATCTACAACGGATTCCCGAAACCTTAACGTTTTTCCAATTATTGATTTCAATCTTTATTAAATAGGTTTAATTCATTCATTAGTTTAGTTCGTTACGGAAATCGAAAAAACATCTTTTGACTTGAAAGTTACTTGAATTAATTAATATAAGTAATACACACTCCTCGTGGGAACGAACCGTATTTTCTCTTGTTTACATCTTTCGACATTGTGCGCTTGTGGTAAAACAAAGTCGGTTTTCCGACGCATCAGTTGGTCCACACCAACGTGAAGCAAAAGTCAAAAGACCTTCAACATCCTTGAAGACCTGTAGATATCAGACATCCTTACGACATGAAATATTCCATCCTCTTTCAAGACCTTAACCACTGAAAGGTCACTCAACATCACTTTACACCAGCTTATCCATTTTTAATGGGGATTTGTTGTGTCTTGAACTCGACAGAAGAAGGTAAATAATCCCCCTCTGAAAGCAAAGTCTCATGACAGTCCCATGAATAACACTATTAGGGATAGCATACTTCTCATATTTAGGGATAAAGTTACCAATAAAACCAGGAGGTATGGAAATCTCTTCATAAATATACTCCTGAAACTTATCGTGAAAATGAGGTACGCTCTCAACAAATATAGCATCATAAATTTCTTCTTTGTTTTGACCAGAAGATGTGCCAACATTATTTTTACATTCATTAGTCATCTGCAATACATTCAAATGTTCCCTATATCAAAAGAGGATTGAAACCCTAGTTTGCTAAAAATTCATGACCTTCAAGAATATATATAATCCTAAAAAAACAACAAAACAACAACAACTAGGGTTTGCAAAGAAAAAACCATAATGGCGTTAAAAAATAGGGGAAAAAAAGAAGACGTTTACCTTCTTGGTTTGCTCGTCCATGATGCTTGCTCGAGATCAAAATTCCCAACTTTTTAATGTCGTGAACTTGGAGGACCGATCAACTCTTGTCACGCCAAAAAAAAATATGCAGAAGAAGAGGAATTCACGTAAGAAAAAAAGAAAGAGGAAGTCTATATAAAGGTACCAATTTGAAGAGTCCTTTTCCAATTAAGAAACCAAGGAAAAAAAAAGTGGTCGTGTCAACTTTAGTCCTTCCCGCCCATGATAGACAATATTCCAAACAGGAACAAGGGCGCCTACTATCCCCAACCGAATTTAACGCTAAGGGGTGCACATCTTCAGGTCCCAAAAGCTAAGTACATCTTCCTCTACTCTTAAAATTTAAATTATGAATATATAATTATTGAAAGCATATTGTCACCATCTCGCGCTTACTGTGCAATATTTTTGTTCCTCACTAAGCAGGGGACTTAATGTAGATGGTGAGTTTTTGACAAGGGATAGAATTATAAAATTGCCCTCTCCTAAGTAACAAGAACATATGTATGCATATTTATACACGTATGCTTAATATAAAATATTGTACTTCTATTTATATTCCGCAAACGAATTAAGAACACATATTCTATCTAAATATTCTAAATTGGCCTTGTAGCCTCTTCAATGCTCATAATATTCATGCCATATCGAACTAGTCTCAAGTCGCATAAATTCCACGGCTGAATTCCTTGAACTTGCATAGAATGAGCATTGATGTTCTAGCAACATCCATTAAACTCGGGGATAGCTAATGCTTAAACCCTGAAATACAATATAGCTTAACGCTTCATTCGCAACGAATGCACCTCAAATTGCTCATATGAGTCTAAATATGCTACTCTAGCACTTTGCTTAAATATAAGCAACAAATAATGCGTCACTCTCTTTGATGCACCAAAGTTGAGAAACAATGTCATAAAAGATGCATTAAACCTATCAGGTAGGCTAACCCTAGCCTTTTCTCGTATTAACGCCAAGATAGCACTAGCCATTCGGCTTAGCATTGCATTGGTACTAGTTAGCCACAATAGCGTTAAAAGAACTAACTTTCCCGGCGCTAAACCCTAGCGCCTGAGAGGTGCTAACTAACCTAAAATGGTCTTAGATAACATATTTTAGCCTAATAAGACCCTAGCCAACGTATCATCACCTTGGCACCTAAACCCTATAACCAAAGTGTTAATCTTAATCTAAGCGCCAAATGCGCTAACCCTAATGGATTATGCGCCTACAAAGCTGTGGCACCCTCGCCCTTGGCGCTGATGCCCTTGGCTGTGACATTCTTGGATCCATGACCCTTGGTGCTGACGCCTATGCCTTGGATGACGCCCTTGGCCGTGACGCCTATGCCTTGGTTGACGCTCTTTCCCATAGATCGTGACGCCTATGGCTGTGACGTGCTTGGCACCGTGACCCTTGGCAATGACGCCCTTGCTCTTGGATGTGAAGCCCTTCGGCCTGAAGCCCTTTCTCTTGGACCATGACGCCCTTTCCCTAGCTCCAATGTGTTCCTAGCAAAACTCTATGCGCCTCTAGGGATAGCGCGTTCTTAGCGATACTCACTGACTTAGCCATAAGTATATTTGTGTTAAAACCTCAGTGCTAACTTCAAACCTCCTTGGTACTGGCTTCCTATCCCTAGTACAATTAATATTTACCAAAAGTTATGCATATTGATCTTACTCCTGAGACGTTAGCACATTAGCCTTTTACGCTAAGAGAGTTAGCACCTTCTTATTTGCGCTAAGTAGATAATGTTGGCTTTGTTAGCTATTTTTCTTTAAAAATATGCATTTTTTCTCAATATAGGTCCTACATTGAGTCTTATATGAATTCCAACAAGTCTCCTTGCTCGAGGAGCCCTCTACAATATTTGGCCTCAAAAGCCTCTCAGACTTATGATAAATTGCTTCTAAGTTAATACTTAGCCATTAAATATGACATGTTATGACCACTAAAATTCCCAGGCTCGATACTAATCAGTATGGCTATCAACCAAGTGAGTCGCACAACTTACTTCACTTACTTAGCAAGTCATTTGACTTGACTTTACTTGATCAAAACCATTGTGGTTTATAACTCCATTATTTTCACGAGATATCAAATACAACATGGGGGGATTCTTATTGGGGAATTGGTATGGCGTTATACGACATCATGCGTGGTGACACAACCCCCACGAACAAGAAGGTAACGAGAAGTGGGCGGTTACAGAGCAGTTGAGAGGATAAGGAGTAGTGGTCAGACAGGTCTTCCCTACCTTTTGGGAACCACCCTACTACAATCTCCATAATCATCACTTATCTACCTTTTCCTAACTTCCATGACTTACGAGAATATCAATATGTCCTCTTCAATAATAAATAGATGATTCTCATCTATTCAAAACAAGACATAAACGAGACAACAATACAATTAGTCGGAAGAAACCAAAAACTCACAGAATTAGCGATTCCTCTACGGAGAATCCATTCTTCTTCACACTACTGATATTTCTCAACCTTCTTTGCTTTCCTCCCTTAAGACCTACCCAAATCCTTTTCCATCTTTGTAATCGAAGCAGGACGTGAACGGCCATTTCTTGGTTTAGGATCGTCCTGTTCGAGCTTGATCTCTCGAACCTACTTGAAAGTACCATTTGTTGTACATTTGTTTTTATTCCAAAACAACTGGGTTCATCAAACTTATTTAAAATTCTACCTGACTGGCCAATGTTTTTCTTGTTGTTTTAGGGTGAAAACAAATATACTACAAAAGAGTACTTTAAGTTAGGCTCGAGAGATCAAGCTCGAACAGGACGAGCCTAAGCCAAAAAATGGATGTTCACGTCCTGCTTCGATCTCAAAGGTGGAGAAGATTGGGTTGGTCTTAGAGGAAGGAAGCAAAGAAGGTTGACAAATCTCAGTGTGATGAGTACTTGTACTGTGTAGTTTTGAGAATGGATTATCTCTAAGATAGATCACTAATTCTAAATTTTTGTTTCTATTCTTGTTTTTAATAAATGAAGCAATCTACTTATAGTTTTAAGGAGACACACTGATTTCTCGTAAGTAGTGGAAATCAGGGAGAGGTGGAGAAATGACGATTGTGGCGATTGTAGTAGGGTCGTGTCCGGAAAGTAAGGAAGACTTGTCTTACCACTACTCCTTGTCTTCTTAACAGCTCTGTAACCGTCCCACTACTTGTTACCTTTTTGTTCGTGGATGTGTTGCCATAATGCACGATTGATGCGTCGGAAAACCGACTTATTTTACCGCAAGCGCACAATGTCGAAAGATGTAAACAATAGCAAATATGGTTCGTTCCCACGAGGAGTGTGAATCACTTCTACTAACTACTACAAATAACTTTCGAGTCAAAGATGTTTTAAAAGGTATTTTTCCGATTCTTATAATAAAGAATTAAGATAGAATGAACTAAAGAAATTTAATAAAGATTGAAATCAATAATAAAAAAATATTAAGGTTTCGGGAATTCGTTGTAGATTAGGTTTTACTTGCGTTCACCACAAAGGGTATCAATTTTACGCATGCAAAGTAGAAAACCTATCTAATCGTACACGGAAGATATGTCGTTTAAGAATTAAAAAAAAGATTTATCAAAAAGATTTGTTTGTTCTCAACCTAAGGTAGAATTTCGAAACACTAAGTATACGTGACATAAATAGTCAAAGAACATTCATAAATCGATTTAAGACAAGGTTTCAACGAGTTCTTCTACTAATCAAACAATGAACTATACGTGGCATAGAACATGAAAAATCACCGAGAAAGTAAAACATTGAAAGAGAGACAAAACATTAACATTAAAATTTAGTAGTTGAAAACCCTAGTTTTAAAACACAAGAAAAATAATACTTAAAGTTTATCCTTCACCCCTAACAACAAGATTTAGCTAGACATGTCTTTCTCAAAATCCATAAACAAATTAAAGATAATACTCAAAATTGTTTTTGAAAACAAAAGCTAAAACCCTAGGTTACCATTGTTCCCAGGCGTGAAAAAGTATCACTCAAGTCTCTCTCGCATAGTATTTATATAAGTCAGTATTATCAAAACTTTAACTTGGGACGGATAAATAACTGCCAAGGCCCATTCCACCGCACCCTGATTTCCAAATCCAACACCGACCACTCTTTCCTAAATCCGGAAACAACTCTCTCGTCCTTTCTCTCATCCAATTTACCGAACACCTGATGTGCAATTTTTCCGGCCTCTGAAGGAATCCATTTGTTGTTTAATCGGCTCCTTTCTATAGCTCGGTAACACCTCATCCACAAAAAATCAACTCAAGGAAACAAATCCATTTCACTTCCCTGCACATAGTTAAGCATTAATTCATTCAAAATAAAGCATTCGTACACATAACCCATCTTGACAGTTCTCTTCTTCCATGAAACAACATCTCAACCTTCTCACTAATAACTTGAATTCAATCCAGCATCACCACCAGTTGATCTTACTATCTTTCTCTGCGGTAAACTGATAAGTACATAATTCATATGTTTCTAGTGTCAATTTCATACTTATTTAGCTATAGTTTTTGCATATTACTTTTTATTATGTTTTTTTTCTATCTTATGTTTTATATTAGGTGAATCATCTGAAATCAATGGAAATGCTGTTAAAGAGAGCTAAGAAGAGGAAATGAGTTCATTACGGCATGAAAATGAGAGGCCAAAGGATTAAAAAAAACTAAAAAAAAAGATTTCCAAGAATATTTACGGTTGGAAAAGTATCCCAAAAGCCAATCGTAAAAGAAGTTAATTTTGAGCAAGAAATTCCAGGAAAATTTACTGTTGGATTTAGACTATCAAAGCCAACCGTAAAATTAGTTGAAGAGATATGAAGATTTTTTCATTATCATCTTATAGATAATTGAAATACGAATCCAACCCAAAAAGAACGAGGTCAATCAGACATCGTATGAGGGAGTTATGACCAAAATGGTGCATGTGTCCAGGAATAATTACGGTTGGAATTATTAGACTCGAATCAAACCGTAACTCTGGGGATTTTGGAGACATATTTGTGTCAGAATTTCGGTTGGTTTTCTTGGATTGAAATCAACCGTAACAAGGGAAGTTTTGTACATGTGTGGGCTTCTAAAACATGGAAAACACGGTCCTGGTAGGATTGAAATCCTAGATTTTGTGGATACTATATAAAGAGACATCCAAGACATTAAGAAGAGACCTTTCAAACAACTTTGTAAGTATTGGAGGAGATCAATACCACAAGGAGAAAAATCTAGGGTTTGGAGCGGTTTCATCATCGTAACAAATTCTATTTACTCTTATGCATAACATAAATGCTTCTACATCCATGAGTAACTAAATACCTAATTGATTGAGGATGAATTCTAAGTTATAGACATGATTTGAATTATTATATGAATCTATTTTGAGTTCTTCATATGATTATCGTTTGTTTATACTAAAAAGAATGTTTATGATTGATTGATAGATTGTTTAGGTGGCCAACTGAATTGATTTTTTGATTTTATCTAATACTAGTATTGAGTTGTGAGATAAATAATCATCCATTGAATCGTACATAAGTAGAAAACTTGAGACCTTGCAGAAGGATTCTGTGGAGCAATTGTGTGTATGAACAATACTAGTAAGTGGACCTTAATCTAAGAGTCTAACTGCTAGGATTAACCTATAAATTCAAAAAATATAAAGCATTTGACCAAATTACACCCTGAGTGATATAATACTAGGTGGTTGGGACGAATAGAATCTGGTAGGCGAGAACTTCCGTATCTAGTGATATAAGAAATTTCGGGGATAACACTGATCTAGCTATTATTCTACGTTTGGTGATAATATATTATTAACAGTGAGTAGATGAATATATTAACTTGATGATTTCTTGGTAACGAAGAAGGATTCCTCGATCATATCTCTCTCTATTTCTTACAACTTTACTTTTAATTGCTTTCTTATTTACTTTGCTAAAATCCTAAAAAAAAAACATTTGTGACATTTGACAACTTAAATACCTCGCTACTCGTGGGAGCGAACTTGAATTCCATTATATTATTATTTAATTGAGTGGAAATAAGATCACTAATGTGATTGCACCTACGACATGCATCAAATTTTGGCGCCGCTGCCGGAGAGCAGTCGGTTTTAATTGTTATTTATTTTCGTTTGTTTTTGTTTTTAGGTTTATTTTTAGCTTTTAACTTTGTTTTCTAGATATTTTTTGTTTCAGGAACATTCTCTTTGGTGAATGCATAAAGAGGGGAAACCAAGTCTCATTGGTATACGTCTTTGGTCAGGAACTTTACTAAAAGACTTCGTTCGAGCAGTGAACACTCCGCTTCCTCCTAGTTCTTCACCAAGTAAATTTTCAGATTCGGACAAAGAGGAAGATCACATAGAAGAGACGGGTGGTCCTCAACCTCCGGAGAAGAATCTACGAGAGTTTACATCTCCATACTTAGATTCACAAAAATTGCGTATTACTCTAACTGATACAGTGAAGATGAAGTCGAATCTTATTCACCATTTTCCGAAGTTCAAGGGACTTCCAGGCGAAGATCCGAACCGTCATCTTCAAGTATTTCAACACAAGAAGACAAGTCTTAAGCAAGGTACCAAAGACAGTGATAAGGCTATGTTGCAAGCCTTCACATTTTCTTTAATAGATCTAACAGTAGAGTGGTTGTATTACCTTCCTCCAGGGAGTGTTACAACATGGAATGAGATGAAAAAGCTATTTCTATAGAAATACTTTCCTACTTCTAAGGCGACCAATGTTCGTAAAGAGATTAGTAGTATTTTACAGATTACTGGGGAGTATCTTTATGAATACTGAGAGATGAACAAAAGGTTATTGACGAGCTTCCCTCACCACAACATATCCCCAACACTCATTATTCAATACTTCTATGAAGGATTACTTTCAGAGCAGAGGAATTTGATTGATGCAGCCGCTGGTGGTTCACTTACTGAAAAGACAATCTCGCATGCAACTAGTTTGACTGAGAGTATGACTTCGAATGCATAAAAATTTTATACAAGAAACAACTCAAATGTCATAAGAGTTAGCGAGATAGGAGAGTATTCAAATACAGAGCATCGGTTGAGTACCATTGAAAAGGAAATTCATCGTATAGCTTTTTAGTTGCTCCACCATACGAAGAGGAAGCCGAGGTTAATGTTTTATTCCATAATCTAAGGCCATGGTATGACCGTACTCTAATGCTTACAATCCTGGTTGGAAAGATCACCCGAATTTCAGTTATGCAAACAAGCAAGATGCAGCTCCTAATCCGTATGTAAGACAAGATGGCTTTCAACAACCGTAATTTCAGCCACAAACGCAACCTCAAGTTCCTAAGGAGGACGCAACTGAGAAGATGCTTACCATGATGCAAGGTCTCTCATCTATTTTATAACAAAGTCAGCAGAAGAGCGAATCTTCTATCAAGTACTTGCAGACTCAAGTGGGGAAATTGGAAACTGATGTGAATTTACTCAAGGCTCAAGCATCAACAAATCTGTTATCACAACCCTTTGTGAATCTGAGAGAACATGTTAATGCAGTGTGACCTTAAGAAGTGGAATGCAAGTTAAAGAAACACAACAACAAGAGAAGGTTAGTGGTGACTTAGAAAAGGAAGTAGAGGAAGAAATCGTGCCAAAAGGAAAACCAATCTCAACCGGTCAACCTAAGGACACGGTTCTTACCTTTACAATACCACCTCCTTTTCCTAGTTGTTTTTCCAAGTCCAAGAAAAAAGCTCAAGATAAGGAGATCATGGATATCTTCAAGAAGTTGCAAATCAACATCCCATTTATTAAATTCATCAAAACTATGCCTAGATATGCCAAGTTTTTGAAGGATTTGTGTACAAAGAAAGATAGGTTGATTCCTAATGAAATCACTAAGGTGGGCGAGAGTGCTACGACTATGTTGTTGAAGAAGATGCCTGCAAAGTGTATTTATCCTGGAGGCTTTATGGTGCCAATTACTATTGTTACTAAGAGGTTTGAGCGTGCTTTACTTGATTTTGGAGCATCCATAAATGTTATGTCAGCCGATATTTATGATTATTTGAATCTTTGACCTTTAAAAGAGACATAGATTACTATTCAATTAGCAAACGAGTCCAACATATATCCCAAGGGACTCATGGAGGACGTGTTAGTTCAAGTGAATGACTTAATCTTTCCGGTTATTTCTATATTGTGGATATGCAGAATGGAGAAAATAGTTCATCTACTTCGGTATTACTTGGGAAACCGTTTATGAAAACTGCAAAGACGAAGATTGATGTTGATGGTGGTACACTCACTATGGAATTTGATAAGGAGATTATTAGCTTCAACATATTTGAAGTAGGGGTGTAATTTTTACCTGGAGGCCCAAAGCCCAGTACCGACCGCCCTTACCATGGAGTCCCACGGGTACCCATGGCCCAATTATGGACTGGCCCGACCTAGCCCATTTAAATAAAAGGGCGGGCAAAGGCCACGAGTTGAAATCCCTTGTCCGGCCCTATACCTGGCCTATTAGCCCGTCAATACTACCCGACCTAGTTTCCCGTTTATACTATCTATTTGCTTGGTCTAATTGCTCATTTCAAATTTTCATCATATATTAAAAAATATAATTTATAAAATTATAACATACTGAATAACTAAACTAATCATATATTCTTTCGATAAAAAAAATTAATTTACTAAATCACTGAAAAAATCTACGATTTCCTTTTAACATGATTCAATTTTGAGAAAATTTAATTATAATTGCATAACTTTTTTTATTTTTAAATTAAAATATTTTTTGCTATATATTTAAGGCCCACACGGCCATGCCCTCCCAAGCCAAAAATATTAAATAGGCTTGGCCAGGCTATGGGCACTTTATTTTGCTACAAATCCCTACCCGGCCAGACCATTTGATTTAATGAACAAAAGATTATTTTGCCCGACCCGCCCTTGCCAGTTAATTAATGGTCGTTCTGCCCGGCCCAACCTAATTTACACCCCTAATTTGAAGTTATAGTTAATCTAGTGATGTTCACTCCGCTTTCTGTATCGATGTTATTGGTTCGCTAGCACATCAAATGTTTGATTTGAACAGTGAAGATGAACTTAGAGTTGTGTTGCATAATAGCATTGAAGTGGAGGTTCATGGGAAGTCGAACTTGGACGTTGACTTATCCAAAGAGCTAGTGGAGATGTGTGGTGCCTTAACGGTATTACAAGAAGCTAAAACGTGTAATATTTCTTATATTTCTTTACCTGTAATTGATGAAGTTTCTTTACCTTCTATTGTGTAGGAACCTAAAATAGAAATTGAAGCCTCTTCCGATCAGTTAAAGTATGCTTACTTAGGTGATAAAGAAAATCTTTTGGTGATTATTACAAAGAACTTCACTGCCATACAAGAAGAACGTCTTCTTAGGGTTCTAAAAGAGCACAGAATGGCCATTGGGTGGAATATTGCTGGTATCAGAGGTATTAGTCCATCAATGTGCATGCATAAAATCCTAATGGAAGACGATACCAAGCCAGTACGTGATACTCAGCGTAGGCTTAATCCCCTTATGGTGGAGGTCGTGAAGAAAGAGATCCTCAATTTGCTAAGTGTGGGGGTAATTTACCTAATTTCTGAAAGCAAATGGGTTAGTCCGATACAAGTGGTACCTAAGAAATCAGGTGTCACAGTTGTTAGAAATCAAGATGATGAACTTTTTCATACAAGAGTTCAAACATGATGGAGAGTATGCATAGACTACAAAAAAGCTCAATTCAGCTACCCGAAAGAATCACTTTCCTTTGCCTTCCATTGATCATATCTTAGAAAGGTTAGCGGGACATTCACACTATTTCTTCTTGGACGGTTATTCGGGCTACAATCAGAATGTTATTGCACCGGAGGGTCAAGAAAAGAGTACTTTTACTTGTCTTTTTGGTACTTTTGTATATAGACGGATGTTGTTTGGTATTTGCAATGCACCAGCCACTTTTCAGAGATGCATGGCTAGTATATTTTCTGATTACATGGAACACATCATTAGGGTATTTATGGATGATTTTAGTGCTTATGGCGATTCATTTGATATTTGCTTAGAAAATCTTGAACTTGTGCTTTAAAGATGCATGGACACTAATTTTGTTCTAAACTGGGAGAGATGTCACTTTATGATAAACCATGGTATAGTGCTCGGTCACATTGTGTCCTCCAAAGGGCTCGAAGTAGAAAAATCAAAGAGACTTAATAAGAAACTTACAATACCCCACTTCGGTGAGGGATGTTCGCTCGTTTCTTGGTCATGCTGGTTTTTACAGACGGTTTATCAAATATTTTCTCCAAAATCTCAATGTCGATGTGTAAATTGTTGCAAAAAAAAGCTACCTTCAACTTCGACCAGAAGTACAAGGATATTTTTGACAAATTGAAAGAATTGTTGACAACTACAACTATTATTAAGTCACATGATTGGAGTTTACCGTTCGAGTTGATGTGTGATGCAAATGACTATGCATTTGGAGCCGTTTTAGGTCAAAGGGTGGAAAAATTATCCCATGTGATTTACTATGCATGTAGGACCCTAAACGATGCACAAATTAACTATTCTACCACAGAGAAAGAGTTGTTGGCTACATATTTTGTACTAGAAAAATTCAGATCTTATTTGGTGGGTCCAAGGTTGTTGTTTATTCTGATCATGCAACACTTAGATACCTACTGAAGAAGAAAGAAGCTAAGCCAAGGCTAATACAGTGGATTCTGTTGTTATAAGAATTTGATATTGAAATTAGAGATAAAAAAGGTGTTGAGAATATAGTGGCAGATCATCTTAGTAGACTTGTTGTTTTTGAAGAAGAACTTCCCCTACAAGATCGTTTCCTAGACGAACAACTTTTCTCAATAGAAGATTCAACACCTTGGAACGTTGATATAGTGAACTACTTGGTTACAAGGAAAGTACCTAGTACAATGTCTAATTTTCAAAAGCTTAAGCTTAAGAAGATAGCTAGCCAAGCAGTATGTGTGGGATGATCCCTACTTGTGGAGATACGGTTCCGATAAAATTATCCGCAGGTGCGTACCTAACTATGAATTTCAATCCATCATATCTTTTTGTCATTCTTATGCATGTGGTGGTCACTTTGGTTCTAAACATACCGCTCTCAAAGTCCTTGAGAGTGACTTTTATTGGCCCATTTTATTTGAGGATGCATATATTTTTTATAAATCTTGTGATAAACAAGCAATCTAGGTGGTCGAAATCAAATGCCACTCACACCAATTCTTTCCGTAGAGATTTTTGATGTGGGGGAATTGATTTTATGGGCCCTTTTTTCAATTAAAATGGAAAATTTTATATACTTCTTGTTGTGGATTATGTTTCAAAATGGGTGGAAGCTAAAACCACCCTTACTAATGATTCTCAAGTTATTTATGAGTTTGTGAAGGAATATATTTTCACTAGACATGGTACACCATGTGTGGTTATCAGTGATGGAGGATCACACTTTCAGAACTCCTATCATGCTCTCCTAAAGAAGTACAACATAACTCACAAGGTCGGTACGCCGTATCACCCACAAACTAGTAGGCAAGATGAAATTTCAAATCGTGAGATCAAGTCCATCTTGGAGAAAACCGTCAATACTACACGGAAAGATTGGAGATTGAGACTCAACGATGCATTATGGGCGTATAGAATTGCAAGACACCGATTGGTATGTCTCTATATCAGTTGGTTTATGGCAAAGCTTGTCATCTCCCGATTGAACTTGAACATAAGGCTTTATATGCGGTAAATATGTGCAACATGGAGTATGATAAAGCGGGGAAACAAAAGAAACTGCAACTTAATGAGCTAGAGGATATCCATAATGATGCTTACGAGAGTTCCCTTATATATAACGAGAAGACTAAGTTTTTCCATGACAAGATGATTTCTCGAAAGAATTTTGTAATGGGACATAAAGTTTTTTTATTTATTCTCGTCTTAAATTATTTCCTGGAAAGCTAAGGTCCCGCTGGATTGGACCGAATGTTGTTACTAATTTTTTTCCTCATGGTGCATTTGAGATTACTAGTCTCCGATATGGGACAATTTCCAAGGTCAATGGCCATAGATTAAAGCCATATTACGAAAACGTCGCTTATGTGGATGTAGATATGCTTGAGTTTCGATATTTTTTCCCTATGGAGGAGTAATACGGGTGAGTAGAGAATCGGGATGACGACTATAAACCAAGCAATGCACGGGAGGCAACCCATTGATTTTGTATGTATATCTTTATCTTTTGATTTTTATTAGTTTTCCATATCATATTAGGGATTTCTCATCTTGATTTTACATTGGAAGAGTCAATTACATTGAGGACAATGTAAAGTTTAAGTGTGGTGGTGGGGGGGTTAGGGTATTTAGCATATAATGTTTTTAGTCTTTATTTATAGTTTTCACTTTTGTAGGTAAATTTTATTTTTTTGTACATATTTGCATAAAAACCTCAAACTTTTAGATGTTTTAAAGTCACTTTGTATACTTCTATCTAAGTCTACATACGGAGTTCTTACAGAAATAATTGAACTTAGAAGTAATAGAGAACAACATTCGGAGTTCTTAGTTGTTGAGAGGCACCAGCTGATAAAAAGGGACTGAAACCGCTGGTAGAGAATATAGTATTAGAGAAGTTGATCATTAAATACCCATGAGTGAGGCACCAAACCTTCAATTCTTTTTACCTGTCTAAGTTATGAAGAATCAAGTGGTAAAGTCCTTATCTCATGGCCATAGTTTATTTTGTTTTATTTTTTTCAGTTTGTATTTTATTTTAAGTTCTTAAAAAAATTAAAAAGAATAATAATAACAATAATAATTTGAAAAAGAGAAAAAATATTAAAAAATAGAAAGAAGAAAAGAGAAAAAAAAAGGTGTTTTATTTTGTATATTTGTTTTTATATTCATTCAATAAGGCCGCGAGGAAGAAGAATTCTCTAAAGAAGTTTCAAACAACAAGGAATTGAGAAAAAGTATTACAGATTGTCAAAGTTCTACAAAGTTCAAGAGGTTATCAGCAACGGTCGAAGACCGAAGACGTTTCTATTGGATGCAGTGAGAGTGTTGTTGATTGTGAATTGGGTGAGAAGGTAAGTTAACGTTCCCATCCTTAATTACATAGTGGTTGATTTCCTTTCCTAGAGATCACCCGAAGAAAAAAAAAGGTTTTTTTTCGTTTCACGTTTTTATGGGACAACATCTTCATATAATTCAGAAGGTTCATTTTCCTTCCCGCCATTCAACGTGTGCATGATTTTTATCTTCACTCATGTCTGCACATATTAGAACCATAAAGTGCGTCTTCTGAATGTGAATTTCATAAAACCCTATTGGTGAGGCAGAAATCGAAACATTTGATCGCTCTGGAGCCTGGATTCTTTCATATGGTGGTTTTATCCTAACTCAAGGGTTAAAAATGAGAATAGCGTTCTTTACACTTCTAACTTTTTATTGTTAGTGTGCAGAAATTTTATGTCTTCGTAGCTCTTTGGATGTATGTGCTCTGGAACGTTTGGAAGTTGAAATTTAGGTTTTGTGGGTATACCTCTTGTAAACCCTCACGAGATTATAACTCATCCACTAGGGGCACCTAGGGGTATAAAGGCTTGTTGCACATGCTAAGTGCAACCGTGTCCTCGATGAAAGGGAGTTGTTGTATTTTAGTTTAGTTTAGATTAGTTTGCTCGAGGACTAGCAAAAGCTAAGTAGGGGGATTTGATAAGTGCATAATTCACATGTTTCTAGTGTCAATTCCATACTTGTTTTAACTCTTTCATGAAAACAATACCATGGAACGATGCGAACCCCACTTCTAATTCCTGGTTTTAACTCAAATTAAATTCATAAAAACAACCATTTCAGTTCTTCATCACCTATTCACCGATTTCTCATGAACACCACAGATCCTCTCTTCTTCGCTGAGAAGCACTTTTCTTCCCCATTCAAGGACAGCTTCAAAACCATCTCTGTTCTTCATTCTCGCTCATAAACTTTTGCTTGTTTAAAGAAATGAGAACTTCTTTGTTTTGATAGAAACAGAATATGCTTGGATGTTGTAAACAATCCGTAAGCTAGTGTGGTGATAAAGTGGCCACGCCTCATTATTTTATTTAGCTACGTGGGCCTGCATTTTTTGAACAAGCAATTCTTTTCTTTGCTTCCCTGCCGTAAGATGGCTTTGGTGGTGTATTTTTGCCGCAAATGCCATTTAGCTCGTAATTTAACCGTTTGATTGGATTAACTTGTATTTTCTACAAAAGACTTAAAATAAATTTATAAGCGAAATAAAGAGGCTTAGCTGGTATAAATATGGGTGTAAAAATGTAGCAGTAACGTGTTTATCAACAACTCCCTTTCGTTGAGGATACGACTACACTTAGCATGTAAAACAATCCTTTAAACCCCTAGGTGTCCCTAGTGGACGAGTTATAGTCTCGTGAGGGTTTACTAGAGATATACCCACAAAACCTACTCCAACACTCAAATATTCCAAAGAACATGCATCCAAAGAGCTAAGAGGACATAAAGTTTCAGCACACTAATAATAAGAAGTTAGATGTATGAAAAAACATTATTCTCATGCTTAACTCTTGAGTTAGGAGAAAACCAACCATATGAAAGAATTCATGTTCGAGAGTGATCGAATGTCTCGACTTCTTCCTCACCAATAGGGTTTTATGAAATTGCACTCAAAAGACGCACTTTATGGTTCTCATGTGTGCAGAAAGGAATGAAGATTGAAATCGTGCACACGTTGAAAGGTGGGAAGAAAAATAAAACTTCTGAATTATATTTTGTTATCCCACGGAAACGTAGGATGAGAAGAACCCTTTTTTTTTCCTGATGGTCTCTAAGAAAGGAATCAACCACTATGTAGAATGGGAATGCTTACTTACCTTCTCACCCGGTCTATAAGCAACACCACTCACAGCAAATAGAAACGTCTTCGGTCTTCAATTGTTGATGATGAACTCTTGAACTTTGCAGAACCTTGATAATTTATAACTCTTTTCCTCAATTTCTTTTTGCTAGAAACTTCTCTATAGATTTCTTCTTTTCCACGCTTTAATGAATGAACATGAAAAGAACTATACGCTAAAGCAATATAAAAAAAAATTATTATTATTATTATTTCAGTTTTTTTTTATTTTTTTTAAATTTTTTAAATAAGAAATATGAAATTTACAAACTAAAAAGAAACGCAATGAAACTAATAAGGTCGTGGGAGAAAGACTTTGTCACTTGATTCTTCACAACTTATATTACCTCAATATCATAAACTTCATAACTCTCATCCTTTGATTTTCTTCGCTCTTGTACCTAGTCTTCAACTTAGATATAGAATTTTGCTCCCCTTCTGCAAACCTTGACTATATTCAACTTTCTTTGTTATTTTGATGTCGCTCTGCTTGTTGATGATGACGTGTTTCTATTGTTGTTTTGTCGAGTGAATTGTGCTTACTGCAAACATGACTACAAGATAAAGTTAGCAATTCTGATGACATCCTCATAATTGAAGAAATAGCACTCAAGAGATCAAAAAGTAGTGTTGAGATTGGTGTGAAGTTGGGTAACTCATCATTCTACCCGGAATTAGCGTAAGATGATACACACTCTAAAGGACAACTTTTTAGACAACTACCAAAAATTGAAAGTCTGGTGCCTCGCTTGATGTAATAATAGGTAGTCTCAACTGATGATTGATCAGCTTCTCTAATATTGTATTCTTTTTGCACCTAATTCGCCACTGGCGGTTTAAGTCCCTTTTTGTCGACTATTGCCTTTTAAGGATTAAGAAACCCGAATATAGTTCTCTAATACTTCAAAGTTCAGTTATTTCGGTACGAACTCCTTATGTAAACTTAGTTAGAAGTAAACTAAGTGACTCTAAAATCTCTAAAAGTTGGAGGTTCAAGCAAATAAAAACAAAAATTTAAAAATCTACCTATAAAAGTGGTTACTAAAAACTTTATATGCTAAATACTCCCCCACACTTAAACTTTACATTGTCCTCAATGTAAATTGACTCCTCCGATATAAAATCAAGATGGGAAATTCCTAATATGATATGCAAAACTAATAAAAATCAAAAGATAAAGATAGAATACAAAACCGATGGGTTGCCTCCCATTCAACGCTTGAGCAAATCTCAAAACTCAAACGCATCTACATCCACATAAGCGATGTTTTCGTAATATGGCTTTAATCAATGGACGTTGACCTTGGAAATTTTTCCATCTTGAAGATTAGTAATCTCACTTGCACCATGAGAAAAAACATTAGTAACAACATACAGTCCAATTCAGTGGGACCTTAGTTTTCCAAGAAATAGTTTAAGACGAGAATAAAAAAAAAAAACTTTCTGTCCCACAACAAAATTCTTTCAAGAAATCATCTTTTCATGGAAAAACTTAGTCTTCTCCTTGTATATTCGGGAATTATCGTAAGCATCATTACGGATCTCCTATGTGTCGGTTATTGCCTCTCAACAACTAAGAAACCTGAATGTCGTTCTCTAATACTTCTAAGTTCAGTTATTTCAGTAAGAACTCTAATGTAAACATAGATAGAAGTATACTTAGTGACTCTAAAATATCTAAAAGTTGGAGGTTTTATGGAAATAGTTACAAGAAAGTTGAAAATTTTATGCTTAAGAATTGAATACTTAAGAATTCTATATGCTTAACCACTCCCCCGCACTTAAACTTTACATTGTAATAAATGTAAATTGAATCATTCAATGTAGAAATCAAGGGAGGAAATTCTTCATATGACATGCAAAAAGTAAACAACTATAGCTCGTTAAGTTGTAACTTTCTTTGCTTCCCCGTTTTGTTATACTCCATGTTGCACATCTTTACCGCCCATAAAGCCTTTTGCTCAAGCTCAACCGAGAGATATTTCCATAAACCAAATGATATGGAGACATACCAATCGGTATCTTATATGCCTTTCTAAACGCCCATAATACATCATTAAGCCTTAAACTCCAATCTTTCCGTGAAGTATTGACGGTTTTCTCTAGAATAGACTTAATATCACGATTTGAAATTTTAGCTTGCCCATTAGTTTGTGGGTGGTAAGGCGTACCAATCTTGTGTGTGACGTTGTACTTCTTGAGAAGTGCATGGAAAGATTTCTGAAAGTGTGATCCTCCATCATTGATAACCACACATGGTGTGTCATGTCTAGCGAAAATATTTTCCTTCACAAACTCACAAACAACTTGAGAATCATTAATAGGGATGGCTTTAGCTTCCACCCATTTTGAAACATAATCCACATAAAGAAGTATATAAAATTTTCCAAATGAATTAACAAAAAGGACCCATAAAATCAATTCCACACACATCGAATATTTCTACAGCAAGAATCAGTGTGAGTGGCATTTGATTTCGAGCACCTAGATTGCCTGTCCGTTGACATCTATCACAAAATTTGCAAAAAGCATACGCATCCTGAAATAAGGTGGGCTCATAAAATCCACTCTCAAGAACTTTGATGGAGGTATGTTTAGAACAAAAATATCCACCACAAGCATAAGAATGACTAAAAGTAATAATCGATTGAAATTCAGAGTCAAGTACGCACCTGCAGATAATCTGATCAGGACAGTATTTCCACAAGTAGGTCTCATCCCACACATACTGCTTGGATATCTTCTTAAGTTTTAACTTTTGCAAGCTAAACATTGTACTAGGTACATGCCTCGTAACCAAGTAGTTCATTATATCAGCGTACTAAGGTGCCTAATCTTCTATTGTGAAAAGTTGTTCGTTCGTTAAATGATCATATAAGGGAAACTCTTCCTCAGAAACAAGTCTACTTAGATGATCTGCAATAGTATTCTCAACATCTTTCTTATCTCTAATTTCTATGTCAAATTCTTACAATAACAATATCCACCGTATAAGCATTGGTTTACCTTCTTTCTTCTTGAGTAGGTACCTAAGTGTTGCGTGATCAGAATATACAACTACTTTTGTACCCACCAAATATGATCTATTTTTTTTAATAAAAACACTATAGCAAATAACTCTTTCTCAGTGGTAGAATAACTGATTTGCGCATCGTTTAAGGTCCCAGATGAATAGTAAATCATGTGGGACAATTTGTCCACCCTTTGGCCTAAAATGGGTCTAACTGCATAGTCACTCGCATCCCACATCAACTCGAATGGTAAACTCCGATCGGGAGACTTGATAATTTGTGCAATTGTCAACAATTATTTCAATTTGTCAAAGACATCTTTGCACTCCTTGCTGAAGTTAAAAATAGCCTCCTTTTGCAACAATTTGCACATTGACATTGAGATTCTGGAGAAATCTTTGATAAACCGCCTGTAGAAACTTGTATGACCAAGAAACGATCGAATCTCCCTCACCGAAGTGGGGTATTGTAAGTTTCTTATTAAGTCTATCTTTGTTTTGTCTACTTCGATTGAGCCATCGAGAGGGCACAATGTAACCGAGCACTATACCATGGTTTACCATAAAATTACATTTCTCCCAATTAAGAACAAGGTTAGTGTTTATGCATCTTTTTAGAACAAGTTCAAGATTTTCTATGTAAGTATCAAAGGAATCACCATAAACACTAAAGTAATCCATAAATACCTCAATGATGCGTTCCACGTAATCGAAAATATACTAACCATACATCTCTGAAAAGTGGCAGGCGCATTGCAAAGACCAAACAACATCCGTCTATATGCAAAAGTACCAAAGGGACAAGTGAAAATGGTCTTCTCCTGATCCTCCGGTACAATAACAACCTGATTGTAGCCCAAATAACCGTCCAGAAAGCAATAATATGAATGTCCCGATAACCTCTCTAACATCTGATCAATAAAAGGCAAAGGAAAGTGATCCTTTCGGGTAGCTAAATTAAGCTTTCTGTAGACTATGCATACTCTCTTATCCTGTTTGAACTCGTGTAAAAACAAGTTTGTCATTTTGATTTTTGACAACGGTAACACCAGATTTCCTTGGTACCACATGTACTACACTAAACCATTTATGTCATAAATTGGGTAGATCACTCCCACACTTAACAATTTGAGGATCTCTTTCTTCACGACCTCTATCATTTGGGGGTTAAGCCTACGCTGAGCATCACGTACTGGCTTTGTATCGTCTTCTATTAGGATTCTATACATGCACATGGATGGACTAATACCTTTGATATCAACAATCGTCCAACCAATTACCATTTTATGCTCTTTCAGAACCCTAATCAAGTGTTCTTCCTGTACTGTTGTGAGATTCTTTGCAATAATGATCAGAAGTTATTCCCATCACCCAAGTAAGCATACTTGATCAGGTAGAGACTTCAGTTCTAATTTAGGTGCCTGCACTAATGACACATGAGCTACGGCCATGGCGATAGCCCTAACAAGCCTTAGCCATACTCCCAGCGCCAACAAGAGCTAAATAAATGCCAATAACGCACGTGTAGTAGTCCCAGCACCAATAAAAAGAGAAAAAAAGACATCAAAGATAAACTACCAACAACTAGCAATAGTGCTAGTGCTAGCGCTAGCACCATCACAAAAATTGGCGCTGCTAGCAGAGACGCTAGCGCTAGCACCATCGCCAATGCTGGCACTGTTAGCACCCCTTCTCCCCATTTTTCTTCATTTTCTTCGCCTGTGCCAGTGTTATCTCTTCACGCCTGCTCATTCTAGATCAGGCCAACATTATCATTTTCTCATGAATTATTCATGTGTTTTGAGTCCATGACTCCACCAATTTATACGAGAAAACAAATCATATTATATGGAGGGGGGGGGGGATTATTCATGGGCTTTTAGTCTGGCAGTTACAACAACATGTGGCATGGTAACACCCCATGATCTGAAAGTTACAAAACAGTGGTGACGGTTGTAGAAGTTGAAGAGATAATAGAATCATGGTTTTTCCAGAAACTTCCAAGGTTAATGGGAGGTTACACCATTACCCCCATAATCCCCATTACTCAATCTCTTCACTACCTCCACTACTTTACAAGGAAAAGTGTGTGATATCAACTACTATAATTGGCTACTTAGCCCATTCAAAAAACACCACAAGCTTAACATTCTCTCAAGCTCAGTTATTTTTCTCAATAGTTCTACATCTCTACATACAATTCAACAAACAAATTACTTCAACTTTCTTTGCTCCCCTCCCCTAAGATCAACCCATTTTCTCTCAAGCAGGACGGAACAACTACTATAGTTGTTTAGGCTTTCCCTGTACGATTTTGATTTCCGAATCTAAAGAAAATACTTCTACAATATATTGGTTTGCCTAGAATCAATTTTTAGGTACTAACAAGCATCAACCTTTATATGTCCGTCCATGCATGTCTTAGAGGTCATATTTTTCCTTTATGGATCCCTTGATGAGCGTACGAAACTCGAAAGGGCTTGTGTATAGTTTTGTTATATGTTTTGAACAAGTTTTTACAACTCAGTTTCATGAT
This sequence comes from Papaver californicum, assembly GCA_023531435.1. Taxonomy (NCBI): domain Eukaryota; kingdom Viridiplantae; phylum Streptophyta; class Magnoliopsida; order Ranunculales; family Papaveraceae; genus Papaver; species Papaver californicum. Next base: position 2,849,113 of record JAJJMC010019771.1, read on the forward strand.
ATTAGTCGTGAACATGTTTTTGAAACTAAAACTCGTGTATGAGGCTTGTTAGTATGCTTGAGTCTCGTGTTTGTACGAGATGGAGATAAACTCGCGACTCTTGATGAATGATTAAGAACATGCCTGATGTGACTAGTGAGTCAAATATCGAATGTGACTAGTAACTAATCATGAGGCTCATATGAGTAAGACCCGAGCCTTGGATCTTAGTAAGGGGGGCCAAGAATTGAGTCTTGGTTATGGAAACCAAAACTGGAGTCTTGGTCACGGTGACAAAGACCTGATTCTTGTTCACCGCATGGAGTTAGCCACGAAGATCCCCACGAGAGAGTGCATTAGACTTGAGTATGGGTTAAAATATAATGATATTTTTACCCCATATCACGAAATCACCATCTACACCTATGCAGCGCGTAATATCACCCATCCTTTTGCGTATTTTTTTTGTAGTTTTTGTAAGATTGAATTTGTATGATGGAATATCGTTACTCCTAGTTTCTTCTTTGGTATCTTTATATCTTGTAAAACACACATAAATTGCCCGGTAATTCTGTACTTCCTCTTATAGATTCATATTGTGAAATTTATGATTTATATTTGCTTTTTAAATTTATTATGTGATCTTTCAGGTACTTAATATATAACCACTGCATGTGTTTGGTATCTATGTTTATTATTTTGTTAGTTTTTTCTTAACGACAATCAATATTATCAATGTTTATTCACGCGATAAAAAACATCAAACTTACACTTTTTTGTCTCAAAATCATATTATAACTTTGAAACTTGCCTGTTTATGAGCTTATTAAATCATATGTTTTTATAGTTCTTATCTTTCTCGACAAGGATATCACTCATTCTCGCATGTCTATGAAAAATATATTTTCTTGACTCTTCGTATGTCATGTTTATCAACTTGTCAGCTTAATTAACATTTTAACTTTTATCAATAATACAAATACAATATATTGGAATTACCAAACAATGTGTGATGTAACATTAATCATAAGAACAAAGTTAATGAATTTGAATTGCTGATTTTCTATTAGGGTTTGTGATAAGTGTATTATTTACAGTATTTGATGCTTTCATCCCATGATTTACTAGTTTTCATGTTATTATTCTATTCTATATAGGATTCTAGTTGTTTTGAGTATGACATGAAACCTAGCCTATTTTAAAACTTAATAACTGAAGATTTTTCTAATTATAAAATTGGCAATATTCCAACCCAAGACCTTGTCAATAGGTCGTTTGGAATTTTAACAAGTTTTCAACGGTTTTTGGTAGAACATCCATTATCGAAATTAGTTGGGTCTTTACGGAAGACCTAGACGATTCTGAAGTGTTTTTCGTATACAAAATCATGTTTCAGAATCGGATGGGTCCTGCCTATACCCTAAATGATTTCTTAGAAAGTTTTGGGACGAAACTCTTTTGACTTCTAAATTTAAGAAAATATGGTTCCAAAAGGAATCGAAGGCCCAGTTTTGTGAGAGAGATATATATAAGAAGACCTTGTACTAAAGCAAAGACACGAGATACTTGAAAATGTAACGATACAACATAAGACGAGATAAGGTTTGTTTGGAGCTTGAAATTCATCTTTAACGTTTCCAAGTATCCTTTATCTTTTTAAAAAAATATTTTCCATAGGTTTTGAGAAACTCATGATGAGTTAATTTCTTATTAACGGTTAAGGATGTAATCTAAAATCCAAGACGTGTTATTTGATTGATGTACAATCAGTTCTGTTATTCACGATCCTTTTATCATTCATGTTCTACTACAAATAACTTATGTATGAATGTCTTTTTGTTTGGTTAAGTGACTGAACATGAGGCATCCTTAAAGTTATATTAGGGTTTGGATATACGAAATTACCAAAAAGAAAACAATAGCAAATAACACAGTGTCATTAATAACATTAATGATAGCACCACGTAATTTTAGTGTAATTATTTATCTGAACTACAATATATTTTGGGTTCAATAGTTCAATCACTTTATTCAATTAACTTACCTACTGTACATGAAATTGTGTCTAAACATCTATTGTAACCAAATTCAATAGGATACTAACTGGACTAGAAAACCTAACATCATGATTGTTTTTTACTGACTCAGAGTCTGGATCTGACTCGACCTCTGTTTTTTAGTTTGAGTCAGATCTGACTTGCTACCTGATCCAGGTCTAACCCAAATCCATTTGATTCAAGGAATAAATATTCCTGATTTATAAAACCAATCTACTGACTTGCATATTTTTGAGTCAGCTAAATCAAATTTGACTCAAACATATTAAATTAGATCCATATAAATTAAGTGATTTGGCCAGACCAAAAAGACGAGCCAAACACTTACAAGTCAGATTCATAAGGATAAAAAACAAACATGATGTAAGTGTTGGTTAGTTTGGATCAATATCAGTACGCCGCTATCTATTTGTATCAATGAGTATCGGTAATACACAATCCATGATCATCATAGTTGTTGATAGCCCTTACATATAACAAAGACACGTGATAACACTCTTACACAAATGCCGAAGAGATAAATACACAGAGACAGACAACTAGGATGAACTAAATTTACTTCCCGCTCCAATGGAGCTCACTCTACGAATCTCCGCAGCTCTTCCTAGAGATAACCTTCTCCATTTCCCCTCTAAAGTCAACCTAACTAAACTCCCGTATCCTCGATTTACAAGAAACCCGTTTCAAGAAATTTCATTCCAGTCTTCGAGAAACCGTGAGCCTGTTCCAGAAGAACAACTCTCAAAGGAGAGATATGTTGATGATGATGATGATGATGATGATGAAGAAGGAATAAGTCCTTGTGATGATGATTCATACTTATCATTAAATGAAAAACCAGATAGAAATTTGGCTTTACTTGATGATTATGAGATGGAGGAACTCGATTTTGCTGTCGACCCTAACCATAGAAGTGGTTAGTATCAATTATCCTTCCAATTTTACAAGAATTTTTTGTTTTTGGTTTATTTCCAAATGTTTTTCTTCTTCTTCTGTTAAGCTATTTAGGCTTTACTTCCACTGTTCCAGTGTTCAATTATGTTAGTATAGATTGTTAATGGGTTGAAATTCATAGTTTGGATGTGGGTTTTGAAGGATATGTGGCTGTACTTGGTAAACCAAATGTTGGGAAGAGTACACTTTCGAACCAAATGGTTGGTCAAAAGCTCTCAATTGTAACAGATAAACCTCAAACCACTCGACATCGGATACTTGGTATAATTTCTAGCGAAGAATATCAGGTAATATTAGTTTTTTTTATTTGTGCTTGGTACACTTTCGTGTCATTCATAGATTATTAGTAGCCTCTCTTATTCTTTTATGTTGCGATTTAGTGGAATAGTTGAAGCAACGAAAGTGTGTAAAAATTATTCATGTGAGATATGGTGGCTTTCAGATGATCCTTTATGATACACCTGGTGTTATTGAGAAGAAAATGCACCAGCTGGATACAATGATGATGAAAAATGTACGCAGCGCTGCCGTTAATGCGGATTGTGTATTGATTGTTGTTGATGCTTCTAAGATGCCTCAGAAGGTATGCACTTTCTCAAATAAAGTATGTAGTGGAACCTTGCTGCAGTTAGTGTTTTCTGAATTGTGGTCTTTTGGTCTTTCAGATTGATGAGGTGTTGGAGGAAGGTCACCTTGAAGAGAAAGTGCCAACTTTGTTGGTGTTGAATAAGAAAGATTTGATTAAGCCTGGAGAAATTGCAAAGAGACTAGAGGTTAGAAACTAATAGATGTATTCTAATGTCTTTTATTTGATTGAGACCTTATGGTCGTGCATTCTGAATGATAAATTTATAATTTTAGTCACTCAAACTAGAAAACAGTTTTGTGAAGTTAATATATTTTAGAGGGATGATAGATTTGACTGTGAAAGTCTCCATCACTGACATATGATATTGTTTCATGTCAGTCAGCAAAATCTCTTCCTTTTGTGTTCCATATTAAACATTTTTGGAAAAAGCAAGCAGCCTTATAGCGATATGTTGTAGTGGTCTTGCTTCTATGCCATATTTGGGTAAGAATTACTTGCTTAGTTTTGTCTAAAGAAAATGATTACTGGTATGCTGCAGTGGTATGAAAAGTTCACTGATGTTGATGAGGTGATTCCTGTAAGTGCAAAATTTGGTCATGGAATTGAAGATATTAAGAATTGGATACTAACAAAACTTCCTACAGGACCAGCTTATTATCCAAAGGTAAGAGTGTTCCCTTAACTAGCGTGACTAGCTTATGACATGTATTAGTATCATTCACCTTGTTCATTTCTTTGATGTTTCTAGGATATTGCTAGTGAACACCCAGAGAGATTCTTCGTAGCCGAAATTGTTAGAGAGAAAATTTTCATCCAATACCGAAATGAAGTTCCTTATGCGTGTCAGGTATATTCGTTAAGCTGCTGACAAGATTTTTTTTGGTTTCAAAATTCTCATATGATTTGGAATGAAATTGAAACTCCCATATGTTTTCTGTTCTCAGGTGAACGTAGTAAACTACAAAACTAGACCAACTTCAAAAGATTTCATTCAAGTTGAGATTGTTGTTGAGAAGAATACACAAAAGATAATCCTCATTGGAAAAGTAAGTTACACATTTATAATACCTGGTATTATTGATTTTGAAGGAATAGGGGTGAAAAAGTTCGATTTGGTAGATTACAATTTTTAATTCACGCATCTAATACTTCACAATTCTACCGAAATCACTTCACGAGTTTGTTGATGGTAACCTGATGCATCTTTTGAGACGCACACTTCAAGTTTGGATGCTTCGTGGTTGAGAGACTCGCACCGTCTCAAGGATGGTGCCCTAGTCAAGAACCCGTTTGTTGAATCCTATTATTGTCCATGAAAACTACGTCCCATCTCTAGTAAGTCAAAGCTAGTTCACTGGTGATCCTAGACCAGATTGGCTTTCATCCAACCTCATCATAGTTCCATAACAAGTTCTGTTGCAATGAGTGGTTTCTTTGTGGGTCTCAAACTGTTTATTCCATCTTGTTATCCAGTATGCGCATTCTGATGATTGCCTTATGTTGTATAGGTTTTTTTTTTCCTTCTTTTTCTTTTTACATTTTTGTTCCATTCTGATCCTTTGGACATGCATGTAGGAAGGAAAGGCTCTAAAACTCTTGGCAACAGCCGCACGGCTTGATATTGAAGATTTCCTGCAGAAGAAAGTCTTCCTTGAGGTGAACATTTTAAAATTTAACAATTTGGATTGTCCTCTAATATCTTTATAAATTGTCAGAAACACTTCCTTTTCACTTTATCTTGGGTTGATGGGTAAGTTTCATTCTTTTACTCTGCATTTAAACAGGTGGAAGTTAAGGTGAAAGATAACTGGCGGCAAGATGAAGGTCTCCTGAAACACTACGGTTATGGAGGCCAAATTCGAGCCTTGTGAAGTGCCTTAGTACTGGACTTGATTTTGTAATTGTAGCATACTCAATCATGTAATGTTTAAACCGACATAAATTTTGCCAGTGTTTTAATGAGATAAAAAGTAGTCTTTTTCAGTGCCTCTGGTGACAAATACTATTATTTTTCCTAGGAAGTGTAAAATGCCTCACAATTCCTTGCTCGCAAGGGGCAATTATATTTTGGTTGTTACTGTCGGAGATAATGAGTTTGGAGATAATGAGTTCTAAAATATTTTTGGTCTTGGTGTGTATTGATCTTAAAACCTAATGATCTTTATGGATGCTTATTTATTTTCATTAGTGAATGAAAGAGATAACCTTTAGTCTCACATTGGGAAAAACTAGAGGTGGACACCACCATATATCTAATAACCTTAGTTATCAATATGGATGGGGGCGGGCGGCCAAATAATATTTGGGTTTTCTTATGTCCAAGTTTTTACGCACAAGAGTTATACGGTTGTGTGGTTCAGGTTCCTGCATATGGACATGCACCTGATTTAATATGGGGGGCATATGACCTGGGCGGAATATCTTTAGCTTACTAAAAATTATTTCTTGCAGTAATGGCCAGTTATTTTATTGTCTGTTTTTTTTCTTCTAATTCCATGCATCATGCAAGGAATTGATTTTATTTGATTTAATCAGTTTTGAATTGATTGAAAATAAATTGTCTTTACTACACATTCTCTGATTTCTGCTTGTAAAATAATCTCGAATTCTTCATTCCAATTTACACCAGAAGCAGCTACTATCCTGACTTCTTTTCTCTTTTATTCTGCTTTGTTTTGCTGAGTGTTTATTTTATTCCATAATCTTTTGTTGTTGAGTTCGTTTGAGTGAGTAATTTGTATTGTGGTTATACAAGTTATAACAGACAGTTTTACCTTGGACATATCTCCGCAGTTAGGGTATACCACCTCTTATTCTTAAAGAATACCCACGGATTATTATGTTAAAGACAATTTACTGAGCAGATAACTCTATCCTTTATATGTTGTTTAGACTTTCAATTTCAGTTTAACGTTAATATTATTTTTCTATATTTGTTGTTGTAGACACAACAGTTACTTGTTAGGTATTGCCTGCCCCTGGAATCAGAAGAGCCACGTTCAAGTGAAGTGTCATCTAAGTTCATGATGCAGCAGTATTCATTCATGAATTTAAGTAGCAAAGTAATCTTAAAGCAACACAGTTTTTCGTTTTGTTAAATTGGAGCTAAAATTGAAAAACCGGAACATATCGAATTCCATAAGTAGATTCAGAACCAGAACCGTTTTTTATCGCTAACTGGTTCCTACTTCCTAATATATATGCGGTCAAGGAGAGTCTGAAAGTCGCTACTGCTAAGAAGAAAAGAACTGAGGATTTTGACGAATAACTTCTCTAGGGCTTTTTGTTGAGTAATTTCAAGGGGTGATTTTGAAGGTTCCTGAGGAGCAGAGATCTTCTTGCGCTACTTGGTTTTTGCTTCAATTAATTTATTTTTTTCTTTCATGTATTTTCATTAGTGTTTGTTCCTTGTTATGAAATTCTTCTTTTGTTCTTATAACGTGTTAGAATTTAGGAGGATAATGCTCAACCTAGGTTTTCAATAGAACCCCTAAAATTTGTATTTTATTTTTTTCTCCTTGAGTGATTGACGCATTGAATCTGTGGATTCTAGGGTTGTTGGGTTTAGACTTTGGAGAGATGTATTCTATCATGAAAAAATCTTGTAGTGGCTGTAGTTCAGAGGCTAGAATTCCACATTTTAGTGTGGGGACGTGGGTTCGAATCCCATCAGCTACACCAGTAGGTCTGTGTAACAACGACACCTTGTTTGTCATAATTCTCCAGTGTGGACGCATATCGACACTGGTAGTTGCATCGTACACATGCAGACACTGGAACAGCTCTGCTAGCCGTTGAACTTAATTATTTTTGCAACTTAGTTCTATAAAGCTTCAAATAACTGAAGAAGCAAGAATTGAGAAGAAGAAAAAGAAACATGGCTCCCTTTTTCTTCGGTATGAGCCAAGATGTAGCTAATTTATTTCTTTAAGAAGAATTCATGACATTAACCTGACCGTAGCTCCGTGTCCTCTTAATTTTTTTTAGTCCCAGTGTCAAAGTAACCGTATCATTGTTACGCAGCAATAGGTTATAATTGGGTAAACATCTTAGGTTATTTGATCATCTATTGTTACCAAGAATTAAACAATGGATGAAGTTTTTGTTTCTCTTATTAGTATTAATATAGTTGGAGAAAGCTGTATTAATAATGAAATACGAGATACTTCTATTATGTATGTTTATTTATTTGTTATTCACGTTCTTTCTAAGCTATCTACAATTCCTTAATCTATCTTTGGTATGTTCAGTTTCTTTATATATATTTCTGTTTTGTTAGATACGGAGTTGATGGGTGATCATGGGAGGAGTAGCACTGCAAGAATACCCTTCTCAATGTGGGATTATGGAAATGATTGTCAGGCTTTCAAAATATTACAGGAGTTTATAGGAGGTACTCTCTCAGTGGTACTTCAGTAAAAAGGATATAGATGATCATTCGCCTTCAAAAAAGGACGGGATTGACTTAAAGAAAGAGTCAGAGCTGCGAAAATTATACTGTTCATTTCTTTGGGACTTAAAGATGAAGCTAAAACTGTAAGCCTTACCAAGAATCTGATATCTCTGACACTTGTTTAGGGTTTACTGACAAGTATTTATTACCAATATTCTGTTTTCTTAGGGTTTATATTATTGGGTACTGCACCCATATATTGATATTGTTTGCTTTAGTGTTTGTGCAATTTGACTGTCTATCTATTTTGTTCTATTGGATACATCTCAAGGTTTGTTTCTTCCTCTTGTATTGAAGGTTATTATCTTGCTAAAAAAGATCTATTTTTTGTGACAGGCGATTATGTTTTGAACTTACCGTTTACCGTTTGTATTGTTTTTGTTTGGTGGTTCTTAGTATATTTTTTAATGCAATCTTTTAGGATTATCATGGGTATTATAGAAAAATTCGGATTTTGAGTTGTCGTTATGATCTTATCCCGATCCAGTTGTTATATGTTAATTGTTCACACACCTTCCATGTTGCGGGGGTAATCTTTCAGGAAAGAAATTAATCATGGTTCCAGTATGATAGCAAACCACAATTCCTCGTTATCTCATTTCCCATGTTTTTTTTGGTTTGATCGTGGGTTCCTTTTTTGGTTTTCCTAGAGCTATCTAAAAGCTTTAATGCATGGAAAAATTGTTTGTTGTAAAAGATTTTCAGCTTTTAATGTACTGCCATTATGATGTTGCCTTTTATGCTTATGCACATCATTTTCGTTGCATATAAATAGGAATGGCTACTTCTTCCTTGTTATATACTGTCTGTGTGTGGGTAGACCAAAGATTGTCTGACACCTCTTTTGTTTGCTAATTTCATCTTTGATTAGTTTTTCTCGTTTTATTACAGATTAGATCTGAGACGTTTAACTGTAATAACGATCATCTCCATACTCGAGTTTTAGCGGGATATACGGTATAACGGAAATGCCTTACACCTATTTAAACCTCTTTTCTAGTTATCATTGCTTGTTATCTATTTCCTTTTTGAATTATCAAAAGAGAGATCTTATTGCTTTTTCGTGATAGTGGAACTTGACAGCATGTTTTGAAGTTCTCTGAAATTCTGGTTTGTACTCTCAATATTTTTTGTTTCTTAGTAGATCTCTACAGTATCATTTGTTTGATGCAATCCTTTATTGTACATAAAATAGTGTTGGTGTTTGTAAAACTGCAAAACGTTTTGATAACTTCTCTCTGGTTCTTTATATACAAATTAGTTCCGGATCTTAATTTTTGTACCATCGTAATGAGTGGCTGTGGCTTAGCGGCAAAGGTTGGTTACAGTTGCAGTTGCCTGTTATTTGAAGGGATTTTTATCCTTGAGAAGTCTGAAGAATTAATTGATAGCATAAGATTATCCCTGCTACACGTATTATTGGTTCTACTGTGAAATGTCCGTAACCTAACAACTGGCTGAAGTTTCTAGAGTTCTTCTGGACGTGCTTTATTAACGAGTGTAGAATATCGATATACCAAGAAGATCTGGAACTGCTTTTGTTTGCTTCACCTTTTAATTATTTTCTCTTTTTAGTAGCTTTTTTTTTGGTATATTTTAAGGCTGTAGAAACTTTGCATGGCATTAAGATGTTGATTAGTAGAACTCGTGTAGGGATGTTTTAGCAGTTTATGTGGTATAACTGATTAGCAAGAATTTCTACTACTTGCTATATCAGTTGACTCTTTTTTGTCAGTTTTAAAGCAAGGTTTCCCGATAGTTTGCTTATTCTAAAATTATTTACATAAATACGTATATAGTTATATATAATATTTAGTACTTCACTACTGCATTTTATGGCATTTATACCACACCGTTCCGATTTTGAGTTTCCGTGTTAGTTAGCTCATTCTTAGCATATATCCATCTTAATCATGCCCATTCCTTTTCCCTGTTGCATTATTGGTATGTACGCTTAGTTCCTAGCATATATTTAGAGCCCGTTGTTTTCCTACGTTCTCTAACAAACTTATTATGGTGTATCAAAATAGTTTTCTCAAGGTTCCCATCATTTGTCATCTTACTATATCTATTATTTCTCGATGAGAGTTTCTAATCCTGCAAATCTGTGAATTAAGTAGATAAAAAATGTTGAGTCGTCAAATGTGTTCAAAATCTAGCTCTGCACTTTATGTTCATTGCATGCTTAGGGCTGCATTCTTGCTTGTTCTAGTGGAAAATTCTGCTGAGGCTCTTACTTCTTCTACAAGTTTCTTCTTATGATTAGAAAAGATACTCGGTCCTGACACTTGCATCCGTTTTTTAATGGGATTACTTACCATTTCATAGTAGGGAATCATTAAAAGTACCCTGAATAAGTTTCCAAAGTTGTAAAAAGGTTTACGTTCTTGTTATTTAGTCTCACAATATTACCTGTATCACATGTATTTGTGTGGTATATTCTTTTGATTTATGCCTTTCAAATTTGTTTCTCTTCTTCCTTATTCCTAACATAGCTTGATCAATTGGCTTTTCTAAGTTGCTTTAACAATTATGGATGATTATTGGTTCTAATCTCTCTATCTCTCTGTCTCCGTCTCTTTTTGTTTTTAATAATGTATAAAAGAAATGAGGAGAAAGACGAGAGTTGGCAAACAGAAATCTACAATTTCCCACATTGAGAAAATAGATGCTGATGAGGTTGTAGCAGCAGAGGTAACAAAAGTAAAGAAGCGAAATGCATCCAAGAAGGTTGAAGATCCTTTGCCTTCTCAGAAAAGGCCAAAGCGTGCAGCTGCTCTTTTAGATTTTAAAGAGAAGTCATTGCACCTCTCTGATAAATCTTCTGTCGTGGAAGTGAAAGAAGAACACGTGGTTAATGATGAAATTGGCGCAATACGCCTTACGTCTGGTCCAGACGATCCTCGACCTAGTAGAAGACTCACAGATTTCGTATTGCATGATGGAGATGGGAAACCACAGCATCTCGAGCTGTCAGAAGCAATGATGTGTTCATTTCTGGTCTCATCTTAACGCGGGATGAAAGTCCAGAGAATGGCAAGGATAAAGTAAAAGGAGTGCGATGTGAAAAATTTGGACGGATCGAATCCTGCGCAATCTCTGGTTATGAAGATGGTTCTCCTGTAGTTCGGGTCTCAACTGAGCTAGCAGATTATGATTGTGTGAAACCTGCAAGTAGCTACAAGAATTTATATGGCCTTTTCTTCCGCAAGGCTCAGGCTTGTGTCGAGGTTTACAAACAGTTGACTAAAACATATGGAGGCAACCGTGACTTGAGTCTTAATGAACTGCTTGCTGGGGTAACTAGTTCCATGAGTAGATGCAATGGCTTTCCTGGGGGAATGTCCATTAAGGAATTTATCATCTCCCAAGGTGACTTTATCTATAAACAACTGATTGGGCTGGATGAAACATCCACCAAAAATGATCATGTCTTTAATGATTTACCTGTACTTGTTGCCCTTAAAGATGAGTGGAAGATGGGCAATGTTAAATTACGTGCAAAAGCAGCAAAACCATTGTCCAGTGGAAGTTTGAAGATTGGAGGTGTAGGAGAGAAAATGGATAATATGGCTGTGGAAGTCGATGATGATAAATATGCACGGCTGCTGCGGGAAGAGGACTGGATGACAATGAAAAACCCAAGGAGAAATCAGCAAGCAACATTAGTAAACAAGGATTACATCAAGATCAGTGAGGATGAAATTGCAAATGATTATCCTCTACCAGCATACTACAAACCCTCTCCTGATGAGATTGATGAATATGTAGTCCATGACATGGATGAAACTGTCAAACTCCCGACAAACATGCTTCATAACTGGTCGCTCTACAATGTAGATTTTAGACTTATTTCTTTGGAGCTTCTTCCGATGAATTCCATTGAAGCTGATGTTACAATGTTTGGCTCTGGCACCATGACTGATGATAATGGGAGTGGATTCTGTAGTGATACTGGTGTTTCAGGAGCACAAGCTGCAGAGGGGATTCCAATTCATCTCAGTGCAGTGAAGCAATGGTTTCATGAATCTGGATCAGGACTGATGTCGATAATGATACGGACTGATATGTCATGTCAAGTCAGCTTATTTTTATCTGCTAAGTCAATATAGTATCATACCTCTAATATTTCTGTTGGATCTTTTTGCATATTAGATTTAATACTTCCCGTTATTCTTATAAGAATTTCTAGTTATTTAAATATTGCTTTCTCACATTTCCAGGTATAGGCTTGGAGAACCATCAAAGCAGTACGCCCCATGGTATGCGAATGTTACAAAAGCTGCAAGGCTTGCGATAAGCATCATCGGTTTGTTATTGGAGCAAAGACGGGTAGCTCGGCTTTCTTTTGCAGATGTTATCAAGAAAGTTTCTGAGTTTGTGAAGGACAATCCTTCTTATATATCATCTAATCTGGATGCAGTTCAGAGATTCGTGGTCGTCCATGGAAAGATCATACTGCAACTATTCGCTGTATACCCTAATGTTCTGATCAAGAAGAGTGCTTTTGGACTTTCTGACAAAATGGAGCAAAGATGCCACACGAAGTTGCCAATGAAGAAGAAGGTGCTTAAGAAAAATGAGCCACTCTTGAACCGTCGGGCAAGGATGGCACTTGCTATATCGAAAAAGGAAGCAATGAGGGCAACGACAACAACATTGATTAACAGACTATGGAGAGATTACTATTCAAATTACTCGCCTGAAGTTTCAGTCGAGGGAGATGTATGTGAGATTAAAGAAGATGAAGAGATAGAGGAGGAGCCGGAAGAAGAAATTGAAGAGGAGGATGCTGAAGAAAAGGTGGTCTCGCTTGATGGTAAGGTTCCAAAGTCCCATTCACCAAAGCCAGTTAAAGCGAAGTCAACTAACAATGAAATTAGATGGGATGGGGGTTCTATAGGCAAAATTTGTTCAGGCGAGGCTCTTTATAAACAGGCTATTGTGCGTGGTGATGTTGTTGTTGTTGGAGGTACTGTGGGACTCGATCTTGATGATTCAGAGGAAATGCCGGTTATTTACTTAGTGGAATACATGTATGAAAGATCAAATGGTAAAAAAATGGTGCATGGTAGGGTTATGAAGAGAGGATCTGAGACTGTTCTTGGGAACACTGCTAATGAGAGGGAGGTATTCTTGACAAATAATTGTCAGGAATTCGAATTGGTTGATATTAAACATATGTTCGTTGTTGGTATCCGAACAATACCCTGGGGACATCATGCAAATGCTGACAGGGCACGAGAGGAGATGAAGAAAAAAGGATTGCCGAGGGAGTCTTACTGTAAGAATTTGTATTGGCCTGAGAGAGGTGCTTTTGTTAATTTACCTTTGAAAAGCATGGGTCTTGGGAATGGGTTTGTAGTTCTTGCAAAATAATGGAAACTCAGAAGGGGAATGATACCAAAGTAACTTCGTCTAATACTGGCTTCATCTACAAGGGAGTTGAGTATATGGTGTCTACGTCAGCCCTGGACACTTTGCAACAGATGAAGAAGAGCTTGGGGCTTCTAAATCTGGACGAAATGTTCGTCTGAAAGCTTTTGTTGTGTGTCAGTTGATGGATATTGACTTCCCTATGACGTCCAAAAAAATTACCCCACAGTCTTTTGAGGTTGAAGTCAGAAGATATTTCAGACCGGAAGATGCCTCATATGACATGGCATATAGATCAGATGTCAGAGAGGTAGGTTAAAATCTCATTCTCTATCTCCAGATCATTTTTTAATTCATCTAACACTTTCTAATCTGGAAATCTAGGTATACTATAGCGAAGAAACACTTCATGTGCCTATATCAACACTAGAAGGGAAGTGTGAAATTAGAAAGAATTGTGATCTTCCATCTTTTGGTGGTCCTGGAATGTTTGAGCACGTCTTCTTTTGTGAACACAAGTATGACCTAACTAAAAGGACCATAAAGCAGGTAGATGACCATTAAGCTAACTACGTTTATGTAAATCTCTCTCTCTCTCTCCAAACTTTTTTTTTGTACAGTTGACACCAAATATCAAGATTAGGTTTTCTCCGGGCAAGGTGGTTAATGATGCTGCAGCGAGAGAGATAAAAGGAAAAGCTAAAGCCACAGAAGATGAATTAGATGTTACTGAACGAACAAGATTCATCTCTGGAAAACATGCTAACTACTTTAGACATTTTTGCTGGTTGTGGTGGGTTGTCTCAAGGATTACGATAAGCTGGTAAGTTCACCATTTGCGATTTCCTATCATATTTTATTTGTATATGTGTAGTACTTAATAAAGATTTTTCGTTTGCTGCTTCTCACACTCACAGGAGTTGCATGGACTAAGTGGGCTATTGAATACGATCATCCCGCGGGAGAAGCATTTAAACTTAATCATCCAGATGCATTGATGTTTGCTGACAATTGCAATGTGATCCTGAGGTTATTTTCATCCATTAGCCTTTTCACATTTTTTCTTCTTCTACTTGCTGACGGATCCTGCTGCAGGGCTATAATGGAAAAATGTGGGGACCTAGATGATTGTTACTCCACTCCTGAGGCTGCTGAGTTAGCTGCAAAACTTGCCGAGGAGAAAATCAACAATTTACCATTACCTAGTCAGGTGGATTTTATCTATGGAGGTCCTCCATGCCAGGTCTGTGAAAACTCTCACACGCAAACAATATGAGCTGGCATTTGTAATGCACTAACTTCTTTAACCTAATTAATTATGTATTAGTCAAACTCGTGCACTTATACTGGATATAATATCCTTGTAGGGTTTTTCTGGAATGAACAGATATAATCAAAGTCCTTGGAGTAAGGTCCAGTGCGAGATGATCTTAGCATTTTTATCTTTCGCCGATTATTTTCGGCCAAAGTTCTTCCTTCTTGAGAACGTGAGGAACTTTATATCATACAACAAAAGGACAGACATTCCGCCTAACTTTGGCTTCACTCCTTGAAATGGGTTATCAGCTGTTCATTTTCGCTTCTATCATGAGAAATTAGCCAATTACGTTTGTCAGACTTAAGAGATTGAAGTCCTAGAATTAAAATAAAATTTTGTATTGTAGGTGAGGTTTGGTGTTTTAGAAGCTGGTGCATTTGGTATTTCTCAGTCTAGAAAACGAGCATTTATATGGACAGCCTCTCAGAAGAAAATCTACCTGAATGGCCTGAGCCGATGCATGTTTTCAAAAGTCAGCAGTTGAAAATTGCACTACCGGGAGGCGTGAAATATGTAGCTGCACGGAGTACATCTACTGGAGCCCCTTTTCGTGCTATAACTGTGAGAGATACAATTGGAGATCTTCTACCTGTTCAACATGGAGCATCTAATATTGAGATGGAGGTATCAAGTTCCTCTTCTCTTATCAATCAAGTTCTTAGACTGATGATTAACAGTCCGTTTTCTTTCCTATTCTTTTAATTTTTATCCTTGTCCTTTACAGTATGAAAATGAACCCATGTCCTGGTTCCAAAAACAAATTTGAGAAGACATGGTGGTCTTGTCTGATCATATATCTAAGGAAATGAATGAGCTGAATCTTATCCGGTGTCAGAAAATTCCTAAGCGCCCAGGTGCTGATTGGCTATGCCTTCCAAACGAAAAGGTAATTACTTTAACTTTTCTCTATAACATTTGCTTCTGACAAACCCCACATTAAACATGGATCTAGACCTCAGCATGTGATCAATGCACACTCTAAAATAGTCAGAAGGCCGACTAAACCGATGGTTTCAGTAACCACCATGCACATGGTTGGATCTTCTCAACCCTACACTTAACATAAGGTCAACAAAATTGCAATTGTTTGGATGCATGTTTTATTTTGGCTTTGTTGTGGAGTGTAGGTGAAGCTCTCTACAGGCGATTTGGTGGACCTGATACCATGCTGCCTCCCAAACACAGCGAAAAGGCACAATCAATGGAAGGGATTGTTTGGAAGATTGGATTGGAGAGGGAATTTCACAACCTTGGTCTCTGACCCTCAACCCATGGGTAAAGTTGGGATGTAATTTCACCCCGATCAAGACAGGATTGTTACAGTTCGGGAATGTGCTAGATCCCAAGTAAGTCATGATTTCTTTTCTAACTTACTTTACATGATTATTATCATCATCACAAGTCTCATAACCTTTTTATTTAATATCACAAAGTACAGCCATTTGATTTTGAGTATTCCCACTAAAGGGATTACATTTAAAGTTTTAATCACTTTGAAATACAATAAATAAAATGAAAAGTATTGACCAAAGGTTCGATTATTTTTGTTTATGTAGGGTTTTTGTGACAGTTATAAGTTAGTTGGGATCACAATAAATAAACATAGGAAAATCGGGAATGCCATGCCACCTCCATTGGCGTTTGCATTGGGCAGAAAGCTTAAAGAAGCTGTGGATGGAAAGAGCTTATTTAAAACAGCAGAATGCGGAATTTTTTGTAAATATGCTTTATCGGTGAATAACTTCATTTTATTGATAGTCAAATTATATAGAGGGATACAAAAGATAACTTATTATGTAGTTTTACCTGATTGATTCCCGGCTTAAATTACTTCAGCAATCATGTCCTCCAACATTATACTTATCATCTTCATTTACATCTATACTAAATAAAGCAAAATCCGGTCACCTCATTTTGATCTACTGGTACATTGTTATTGTTTTATGAAGTCCTTGCTTGATGTCCAAGTTGAAACATGAATCAAGAAATGCCTTAGTTTCTGGTAAATGAAATATTCTCATCAACAAATGGACCAAGTCTTCGAGATAACAGGATGTGAATGTTGTCATTTCCTTGATATTATGATTGTGTTTGCCTTGGACTTGGCATCTGAGTGATGACATGATTTAAATATTTGAAAAATGCTATTTGTGGATATCAATGTCTGATCTCAGCAAACTATAGATACTTTTGATATTCGAAGCTGCCTATAGGTGTGCTTTATCTGTCAAATTTACCTTCTATTCTAAGGTTGATACCCATATATATTCTCTCTACCATCTCTAGTTTTAAGGCCTAATTCGAAGTTGTGGTTAAGCTCTGGTATCTGGTGGAGCTGTATTCTAAGTGGTTCTGGAAGTGCTGCATGGAAATAACTTAAAACCAGGAATTTCAGAAAAATGGTTTTCGACTTTTGCGGTGTCTCATTCATCTACTGTTAGCAGCAGATAATAAAACACTCTACCTTAATCCATGTACTTCGATGGCCTCTAAGATGCATACTATAACAAAACACTCTACCTTAATCTATATTCATAGTTGAGGGAGACTCCTAAGTTAAGCTTTGTGTTGCATTCCCAAAATTAGGTTTTCACGAGGATTTTTGCAAAATTATTGAACAATGCATTACTACTGTAACCACTTCCATTCTCTTAAATGGTGCTCCTAAACCCTGGTGATATTTTTCCTCATGAAAGTGCCTCAGACAGGGAGATATGTTATCCTCTTATTTATATTATGCATGGAATTCTTCTCTGAGAGTTTTACTATGTACTGAGAACGGGGCAATCTTTATGGGATCAAAGTCATAAAAGAAAGTCCACCTATCAGTCATCTGTTTGATCTTTTTGAAACCTAATACTAGTGAAGCTAGACAATTGTATGAAATCATTAAGGCCAGTTCCTATGCACCTTTCAAATAACTCAATTTATCCATTTTGAGCTATTATGGACCTTTTAAATAGACAAATTGATCTCTCAAATGTTCAACTTTGGAGGTTTGACATCTCGACAAAATCTTTGTCGAGTCTTACTTTATCGCTCGACAAAGACTCTGTGTGACGACAAAGACTCGTTCTCTAGCTAATAACTAACCCATTTGATAGGGGTGTATAGGAACTGGCTTTAGAAACTTCAACAAGTTTTCAGGTCAGTCTATAAATTTTAGTAAGTCAGGAATTGCATTTAGTCCTAAAACTGAGAATAGAATTAAGAATGACATTGCTAATATCCTAGGCATTAAGAAAATGGGTCTTCAAATAAGTATCTTGGTGTCCCTTTGCTCCTTCAAAGGAAGGAGACCTCTTCTTTATAAATTCAAGGACCAACTTGGTATTTGGAAGAGCAAATATGTTAATCCAGTAGGTAAAACTGTTTTAACTCGGTCTGTTTTGGGCTCTGTTGCATCTCATCTAAAGGTGTAAAAGGATGTATATGGATGCGAATATAGTAATATCCGTATCCGAATCCAAAAATTGACTATCTGAATCCGATTGGAAATCCGAACACATGTAGTTGTTTTGACTTCGAATTCGTATCTGAATTTTTATCTGGATATCAGATAATTAACCGATCCGAAATCTTAATAAAAGAAAATAACAAAATGTTTGTAGTCTTGTAAAAAAAGTTAATATTACATAAAAAAAAAAACTAGGTTTGGACCCGTGTCGTAACGGCATGGGCAATACCTCATAGTTGGTTTCTTTGAAATAATATGATTCTCTGACATAATATCATTCAGATATGCAGTAAATAAGTCAATTTGGTTACCCATAGAACAAGGATCAATTTTACCTATTAACCGAACAACTTAGTTATTATTATTCGATTGGCCACGCTGTTATGCTATGATAAGCCATGTTATCCAAACAAAGATCCAGTAAAGTTGCATGAATAACTAACCGCAAGTACCATGGTTGCGTGTAAAAATTCACATCACATGTTACCAATTGAAAACGACTCCATTTAACTACTGCCCTCATCGAGGCATAATGTAAGAAAAATCGTTTCATGTTTAATTTTCAAAATATAGCTTTTGCTACAATAGTAGCTCAGCAACATATTTAACCAACAAAGTGTAATAAACGAAGGTCACCGAGGTGATTTAAAGTAGAACTTGAGGATACACCATATTTACTGTAGAAGTTACTTCCGTTTTTTCTCCTATCAACAACCTTAATCTCCCCTCATTGTTGTGCATCTCGACAACGCCATGTAAAACTGTGCATGACTAAATACTAGTGTTGTTAAATCAGTAGGCTAGCCTTACTGGGCGGGTGACGGTTAATCTGGTTGCAACTTTCTCAAAAGACAAAATATATAGATTCAACCAGTGTAGTCCATACCGACCGGTACGGCCGGTATACCGCCGGTTTTACCGGTTTTGGCCGAAAAGCGAGACGAAATCCGGTATAAGACCGAAAATATCGACCGGTATGGACTGTACCGGTTTGGCCGGTACGGCCGGTATTGACCGGTACAATCGTTTTTTTTTGTTTTTTTTATTTAAAAAAAAATAATAAAAAAATAATTTATTCTTGTTTTAGGGTTTTCAATTGTTACTCATATTTTTTTATGATATTTTAGAATTATATATGCATATGATAATATCTATAATTAATCTAATGATCTTAAAATTGTAATATCTTTGTTTAATTAGTATTTTAGACGATAAACTTTGAAGTTGTTCTTGTTTCTTTTGTTTTTCCAGTTTGAACTTTGTATGAAATCTATGGATTTATATATTTTGGATGAATACTAGTTTATCTTTTTAAACTTTGTGAAAAATGTTTGTATAACGTGTTAAAATATATTTATAGTTATAAAATGTGAACTAGTATTTTTTCATAAAATTATAGGTATAAAATATATGCACCGATATTCCACCGATATTTAAACCAAAATTTCCCCGGTATACTGGTGTACCAGTGTATCGCTCTCGACCAATACGAACCGAAATCCGGTATGGTATAACCTTGGATTCAACTTATACAAAAACTAAATCAGTCCTAACCAAAAATAGAAAACTTCGAAAAGGATTCGTAGTAGAGGCATATAACACGCATACTTCCAATCTAAAGATTTTTTTTTTTTACTTCCAATCCAAAGAACTTGACTATAATACTGATGGAGCCTAAATTAAAAGTTATAGTGTTAAGATCTACCGAAAATTAGTCGGAGCAAATTAAGGAGACTCTGGAAAATAAAATGATGTAAAAAGGAAAAATATAATCAAAACAAAACAATAATGACAGTATCATGATTAACATAAAATAACAAATGAATGTGGTGACAGAGAACTTACCAGAGTTCTAATATGTGTAATGTGTTTAACATATTTGGTTAACACGGAGTTTGTTATACAAACTAAAACGCAGTACTAAACTCGTTTTTTATTTTTTATATCTAAAAGAAAAAGTTGTATAACTAACCTGTGTAATAGCACGGGTTTTGGTTGTTGTAACAGTTTCAATATAAGAGTGGTGGTTCACTTTCTTTTAAATGGTGTGGGTGTGGACGGTGGAGGTGATAGTTAGGTAGCAGTGAAAATACATGTTATTAAGAGTGGTGGTTCACTTATCTTTTGAATGGTGTGGGTGTGGATGGTGGAGGTAATCGTTTGGTTACAATGAAAATGCAATATTATTAGAAGAGATTAGGCCGAACGCAATTGTAAGCCTTGTTATGATTAAGAAGCGGTTATTTTTGTTATCTAAATGAAACGTTGCAAATAAATTTGCAATCTAAACGTCAATACCGAAACTTTTAATCTGAATGAAGAGTCCAAATTAAATATTTGTCAATGTAAGGATGATAAATCGACGACATATAAGTAATAGCTTCTCAATTTAAGCTTAAAGAGAAATTGCAGCTCTCACAACACTATTGGTTTGAGAGATTTTAGGAGCCATACAATTAGAGCTTATACTCCTGAAGTCACATCCCATGTACTACCTGCTAGATACGAAGCTTCTTATGTATTATTACCTCCGTTTTTAAAAAAATGTTACTATCACTTTTTTATTTTAACCTAAAAATAAGTTAAATTAAAAAATGATAGTAACTCATTTTTAAAAACGAAAGAAATATTTTTTGAAACTTTGCACAGGTAACAGAAAACAACAGCATGCATTAGATACAGAGACTAAACTCCCCATACATAAGAGGCAGCGAGATAGCACTCCCATATTAATAGGCCATTAAAATATTAACGTGCATAGAAATTACAATGCTAATAAAACAAGAGCAGAATACGTGCAAAACTGATTGAAATCATCCTCAATATTAATTACTACTTTAAAGTAAGTTATGCCACGGTTGGAAAGTACAAAACTGGTTCGATATTTTCCTCTTAAATTATGAAAACATTAAGTGTAGACAGAGACCAAATGCGGACCAATGGACCTAAATAGTTGATTGTGTATGCATGTCATTGGTGCTACCACTTTTACAAATGTCCGGGTGACACAGACTTGAGAAAAAAGTATTGCAGTAAAATTCCAATAATATATGATGAACCAAATTGTCGCGATGTCATATCTTCATATCCTTCTTTACAACACGAACATATAGGAAAACATAAGAATTCAATAATGTAATAACCAAAAACAAATTAAAGGGAAAGATATATACCGAGTTCTCTGCGAAAGTAATCAAGGACTCTTTTAAAAAATTTAGTGCAAATTTTTTCAGACATGGCATTAATGGTACTACTGCAACCATTTGTGTCTCGATGCATGATGCTCGGGTAATCATGTATCTAAAAAATATATAAGTACTCTCCATCCCTATGCTAGTAGTACACTGTATACAGACTTAGAGAGTGTGACGGAAGGACCTGGCAGCATCCATTAATGGCACTTGAACCACGGGATATCACAAACAAAGCAACAAAAAAAGGGTAACAAAGATCAAATGAACATAATTATAGTCCATTCACGGAATATAGAGTTACTATGACATCCACATTTAACAGTATTCATGATCAGCGCATTGGTAGGAAAAGGTCGTTCCCAAAATCTGCAGACAAATTGACAACCTGAACAGTAGTTAGTTGTTCAGTCTTTATACCACCGTAAATTTGGATCCTAGGACCTATTAATCACTCCAAAATCGGTCATTTAGTTACTTCCTAGAGAGAGAAAAGATAATATGAACCTTAGAATTTATAAGTGCAAGCTTAAATGAAACCATTCATCTATATAAATTCAGAGGTAAATCACACAATATCAGTTTGCAAGATAATATTAATGTACCTGACGATCTAAAGGAATTCCGAGAATTGGTTTCTAGCAAGGTCTATAGTCTATATGGAAATGAAGTTGAAAACTGACCAATTTACAGCAGCACCACTCAACTGTGGAAACACATAGAATAAAATAGCGCTAAGAGCAAGTCAAGAGGACGAAAATCATAATAAACACATGCATTCCGGAATATATTTTGCCCACATTCTCAATCACAATGTGGTGCACACTCCCTAAGCATGGACAACTTTACAGTGCTCTCACACTATTTTATGCCAGTAATAGAATTCAAAAAATTTGTCTAAACCTACTAACTAACAAAATAAGCTGTTTAATATTCTTTTAATGCATAGCAGATTTAAATAATGGGGACAAACAGTGGTTTGTACATTTGTTCATCAAGGTACACATCAAGGATCACAACCATGAACAAACCTAACTATGGAAAAAAGAATGAGAACCAAAAGAACAAAAACAATATGACTGGATTCTGATAACGAATACCTAAAATCAAGTGATGGATCATGGATCTCTACTTTGCCATCCCATTTACTTCTATTATTTTGATATCAAACCATGGAGATTCTGACTTAGGCACGCAGCAGACCAAAGAGCTTTAATGTTCCCTGCAATATATTTGATGGCTTTTGAGTTAGTTCATAACAAGAATGTAAGCATCAAAATATTTTGTCAACTCTCTCTATTTCTAAATGTGTCCCATTTCATTGAATTGCACAATACTGATGTACCTTGATACATCGTAATGAGCTGCCACATGACACACCTATCTCAATCATTGGCATTTAAGAACCTACTTGCTTGGCGAAATAGAGAGACCAAGAGTTTCAGCAGTTGTTCTAATTATTTTGTGCTTCTATTTTGGACAGCTATTCAGACTTTAGGTCCCAATTGATAGGTGGATAAAGCTTACTGTCTTTTATGAGTAATCCCTAGCACTATGCTGTTGTACACATACCTAACTTCCAGAATCAGGTTTAGGGTCATACTAAGACATCAATGTTGAATCATGATATGAATAATCCTATACTGGTTTAAAATTATCTCAACGAGCACAATTGTCACAATTTAATGTGATTCACATTGGGGATTTAGGTAATGCATCTTCAACTAGAGAGCCTGGGAAGATTGGATTGAAGGATGGAAATGATACATCAAATGTATATACATCATGGTTCAGAAGTTGTACTTACAGCTTTACCATCATAAGATTCAACACCCCACTGGCCAGGCTCAACCTAACACGAACAAATTCATCTTATCAGTCATTGAACTCACCCAGATAAGAAGAAAAAAAATACTAAAAGAAACAAATTTCAGTCAGTTTCAAATGTCAAATACCCATGCTGATCAAAACAAAAGGAACCCCACCTTCTCGATTTTGTACAATCGACCTTCCGTAGCTATTTCCCTCACAGCATTATCATATGCACTATGAGACGGTAATTGCAATACCCTGCATACAAATTACAAAGATTAAGAGTATGATAAACCAAACATCTAGACATCTTGCAGAACATTTGCATATGGAATAAAAGATGGGGGACATACATGCTAACCGGAAGGAATAGGTTATTATATTGAACTTCAATATCTTGAGCACTCAAATTACAGCTTTCAAATAAACTCATCACATCGTTTATGGTAGTACTAAACATCCCAATCCCGAACAATTTCGCATGAACATTACCTTAATAACCAAATCAAACAATAATCATGTTAGCAAAATGCACAATCCATCATGTTAGCAAAGTGTACCAATATCAAGATCATGGCCCTAACCCTAACCGTAGGTTTTGAAGTATACCTTGGGTAGGTGGTTGACGGAGAATGGCATCAACAACCTTGTCCTGATTGAGTCGCTGTTATTGTTCAGATTGAGTTGAAAAATGTGCTGGTGATTGACGAAGAAGAAGAAATTGAGATCCTCCTCCTTGATTAGGTTTGAGATGATGTAACAAAACTCCATTTGATCTGATTAAGTTCCTCAATAGACTCATTTTTTCACCCCTTTTCTAATCTATTTCTGCAACGGAAGAGGGATAAAGTGCCTAGTGAATTCGATTATAATAGGTTTGTAACGGAAGAGGGGATTGCAGAAGGAGCGGAAGAAAAAAAATTGGGAAAAGGAAGTGAATGAAGCAAAGAAGAAAGGAGGTGAAGGGAGAATTGAGAAAGAGAGAAAAATGGATCAGAAAGGAGAACCAGTATATGTTGGATCAATTGATCAAGGAACAACAAGTACAAGATTTATAATCTATGATAAATCAGCTAAAACTATTGCATCTCATCAAACGGAGTTTACTCAGTTTTATCCTGAAGCAGGATGGGTAGAACACAATCCAATAGAGATATTAGAAAGTGTGAGGCTGTGTATGGCAAAAGCATTAGATAAAGCAACAGATGATGGATATAATGTTGATGAAGGATTAAAAGTTATTGGGATTACAAATCAGAGAGAAACTACTCTTGTTTGGAGTAAATCTTCTGGTTTTCCTCTGCATAATGCTATTGTTTGGATGGATGCTAGAACTACTAGTATTTGCAGGCTTGTAAGAAAGGTGAGGCGAAGAGCACTAATGGAACTGGAGCGTTTATACTGTTGAATACTGGGTTCAATTGCTATTGTTGGTGCAGCAGTTCAATGGCTAAGGGATAGTCTTGGTATAATTCAGAGTGCTAGTGAGATTGAAGAATTGGCCAACAAAGTTGAGAACACTGGTGGAGTTTATTTTGTTCCTGCCTTTAATGGTCTATTTGCACCGTGGTGGCGTGATGATGTCCGTGGGATTTGTATCGGGATCACAAGATTTACTAACAAATCTCACATTGCACATTCTGTTCTTGAGAGCATGTGTTTTCAGGTTAAAGATGTCTTAGACTCAATGCACAAGGATGCTGGGGGAAAGGGCGAAGTGAAAAATGAGAATGGAGATTTTGTGCTCAGAGTTGATGGTGGAGCAACTATTAACAATCTATTGATGCAAATCCAGGCGGATTTGTTGGGATGTCCAGTCGTTAGACCAGCTAACATTGAAACCACAGCTCTTGGAGCAGCCTATGCTTCTGGGTTAGCTGTGGGAGTTTGGACAGAGGAAGATATCTTTTCTGATGAAGCGAAAGAAGAGAAACCTACCACTTTCCAACCTAACTTGGGTGAGGAGCTAAGGAAGAAAAGAGTGGAGTCTTGCTGTAAAGCTGTCTCGAGAACTTTCGATTTGGCCGACCTTTCCCTCTAAATCCCACCCCCCTTGCACTTTTTATTGTCTTTCAGATTCTTCTGTTAATGTTTTATTTTCTTCCTTTTTTTTTCATTTATGAACTTAAAAACTTTTATTTTTCAATAATGCACCAGTGTCGTCTGTTGAGATTTACATTTTTTTAAATAAATAAATAAAAATGAAGAGATAAGGTTCGTCGTTAATGCAGAAGAGAATAACGCATAAAGGGGTGAGCTCGATGGACTACGACCTGTAGCCGTTAGATGGAATAGTGAGATGAAAATGGGAAGATCCTAGCCATTACTACTAAATTGTGAATGTATCCTGATCACTGGATCTAATAGATTAGATTTGTGTCTTATAATATAGATTAATTGGGACGAAGATATTTATAAATATTTTTTTAATAAACATAAAAATAATAATTAAATATGATATACACTTGGTAGGTTTGTAATATTTAATGCGTAAAAATTTCGTACCGGTTATTACATTTTCGGATAAAATATTCGGATTTCCAAATCCGAAATTTGATATTTCATATGCGAATTTGAATGAGTTTCGAAGTTTTCAAAAATCCATGGACACCCTTACTCATCATATGTCTTTTTTTTTATACGCGAAAGCCAGACCCAAGCCCCTATATGTATCCAGCTAGGTAGACTGGCCCCACTGCCAGACCCATCCCGCCAAAGCCACCTATAAAACTAGCATTAATGCAAATACAAAGCTTTACGGTGGGGGATTGAACTCCTGACTTCCTCCTTACTGGAGCTGATGGAAAACCATTGAACTATAAGCTTGGACCCATTGCATATCAGTTTTTCCAATACCTAAGCAACTGACTGATAAGATGGATTCCATCCAAATAAAATTTTGGTGGAATAAAGAAATTGATTCTAAAAGGGTGTACCTGAAAAGATGGCTCACATTTCTTTGCTTAAGAAGTATGGGTCTTAATATTAAGAGGTTTAAAATTTTTAACTTGGCTTTGCTTTCTAGACTTGCATTGAGAATGATAGATCATCCTAATGTTTTTTGGGATACTACTCTAAAATATAAATACTTTCCTAGTTTAGATACACTTTCTTGCATTATGTTGAAATAGGGGTCATGGATATGGAAGGGAATTAGAAAGGGTTTTGAGATTATTAAACACCACTATTGTTGGGAAATAAGTGATGGGACAAAGACATTTATAAAGAAACATACATGGATCCCACATATGAACAAACCTCCAAATGTTAGAATATGGAGTAGGGACATGAAAAGAATAGACCAATTTTATTTGTTTTTTGAGAATTGACTTATATTAAAAAACGGCTAAGTGACTTGGATTATTTCATTAAAGGTTTTCCTAGACAGAGATATACTTCCAATGTAAATCCAAATCACCAGCTTCATAGAAGATACATAGGAATAAATTTTAAAAACATGGAAGAAAAAAAAGACCTATTTTTGTTGCCTCGTTAAAAACCTTGCCAAGGAAAACTCATAATGATAAACCCTTGATTAAGGAAAAGAATGCAACGTGAAATGCCCGTAAAGCTACAACAATTTTAAAACTAACTAGAAAGATAAAATTACATTTATAATTCTTCAAAATCATAGAAATTCTTCGTTCTCCATCGGTACCCAATGAGCTGTCTTCTAATGCTAGCAGTATGTCTGTCTCCACAAGCGAGTTGTGGAAGTTGAGCGTCTTCACTCGTGATAAAATTATCAAAGTATGGTCTTGAGCCCTTCTATCAATAGCAAGACTAATAGAAGTGTCACAATGGCTTGTACATGATATAAAATTCGTCCTTTTGGTGATTGAGAGTGGCAGTTTAGCCTTATCTGCAATCCAGAACTTAGAAAATAAGAAATGTACCTCTGAAGAAATACAAGTAGTTGAGTCGCGATTTATGAAATCGGACAAAGACAAAACATAGCCATCATTAATTTGAACATCATGTTGTTTCACAAGAGCAACCATATTTCCATGAAATGAAGGACTATTTATATGAATTAAATGTTAGAATTAAAAATGTATTTCTTACTTAAAATTAATTTTGTTACTTAATATATCTTAAAGGGACCTAGGGTCACTAGTCCAAACTTGGGGTGGAAAAATTAAAGCCATCCATTTTCACTTCTTAGTGAATGAGAAACCTTTGGTTTGTCCCATATTGGGAAAACCAAGGAAAGGAAGTTTATCCTTATTACCACAAACGTTCTATATAAGGAAAAGAACTAGTGGATTGGATATGTACTTAGGAAATGGACTAGTGGGAAAATACACACATGTGCGGTGCTTCGCACCGAAGCACCGCGGGCTTGCGGAGCTTGCGTGTGCTTTTGCGTGAGCCTTGGCGCGACCATTGGTGCGCGCCTTGGCGTGACCATTGGCGTGAGCCTTGCGTGTGCCTGTGAGTGCATACGTGTACCCATCAAAGATCCAACGGTTTTATATTTTAATTCTATACATTAAATATTTGACCGTTTTGTATTTATAAAATTAAATCAGATTTAATAAATAAAATCTTTTAATTAAATATCTCGAATTTAATATGTTGAATTAAATGAATTTTGACCGTTTGAAAAATCAACAATCTTCTTCTTCTTTAAAAGAAAAACAAAAATCAGATTTTCACTTTTGCTAGTCGCAGCCACTGACCTGACGACTTTTCCCCTCTTCTTGCTTTGTATGCACTCTAGTTTATTTTTTTCATCTTCTTCTACTGTTAAGTTCACAACGGGCCAACGAGTTTTGCTAACTGGGTTGGTATCAGGTGGTTTTATCCTGGATTCGATTTGTCATCTCTAAAGGTATATCAACACCTTTCTAAAGGTGTACCTGAAAAATATCGAGTTGAGGGCAGTCTGTTGAACAGGCGACTCCATCTCTCTGTGCTTGTGTGATTGTCTGAAGTGTGTTAACTGTTCTAACCCTTAACTACTTTCAAGCTTTTGTTTGGTTTGTTCACTGTTACAGGGATTCTCCAACATTCTTAACTTGATATCTTGTTTAATTTCAAAATTTTACTTCTGTAACAATGGTGAAGACTGATGTTGACATACCTCAGAAAATTTCTGGAAAGGACTTCAAGAGATGGCAGTCAAAAACGTTATTTTTCCTAAGTTTCCACATGCTAGATGATATGGTTTTGAAGCCGTTTGATGAGTCTCTGAATGAACCTGAAAAATTACAGGACTTAGAAAGTTGGAAGAGAAGTAATTATATGGTGAAAAATCATATCTTAAACTGCCTAGAAGATGCTTTATATGATTTTTACAATGCTAAGGATAATTTTAATGCTTACAATTTATGGACTGCACTACAAGATAAATATGAAGCAGAAACAGCAGGAAGTAAAAAATTCCTGGTTGCACGTTTTCTGGAATATAAAATGATGAATGATAAATCAGTGGTTGATCAGTTTCTGGAGCTGTAAAAAATTATTAATGAAATAATTGCTGAAGGATCGGTTATTGACGAAACATTTCAAGTTTCTGTTGTTATTGAAAAATTGCCAAATTCCTGGGCTGAATACAAGAGAAGACTAAGGCATGAAACTGGTGAAATTTCCATGGTAGAATTGGGCAAGAAAATCCAAGTTGAAGAATTGCTGTGTTCAAATGACAAGAATGTTTCTTCTAATAGAGACATGTCAAACAAAGCTCACGTTATCGAACACAAATTTGCTAATCTAAGTCTGGACCACAACAAGCGCAAGCCTGGCCCGCAAAGAAAAGGTACCTTTCAAAAACCAAAATCTATTATTGGTAAAATTAAGGGAGCATGTTATGTTTGTGGTGTGTCTGGCCATATGGAAATTCATTGTAGAAAACGCAAAGATGCGAATTTTAAGAAAACAAATGTAAATTTAGTTGAAAGTAGTAAAAATGAGTTTTCTGGCACGGTGTCTGAGGTTAACTTAGTTACCGATGTGAGAGACTGGTGGGTAGACTCTGGAGCTACCAAACATGTATGCGGAAGTAAAGACATGTTCACCTCCTATCAGACGGTAGGAGAAGGAGAAAAACTCTATATGAGTAATTCATCTGCAGCACAGGTTGCAGGAAAAGGAAAAATTTCGTTGAAGCTCTCTTCTGGGAAAATCCTCACATTGAATGAAGTTTTACATGTACCAGACATCTGCAAGAATCTCGTTTCAAGTGGTGTGCTAGATGATAAGGGCTTTAAGATTGTTTTTGAGTCTGGGAAAGTGATTATCACTAAGGGAAAGGATTTTGTGGGAAAGGGCTATAAGGCTGAAGGCCTATACAAATTATCTGTAACCTCTGTTGAAGTTAATAAAGTTGATTCTTCTTATGTTGTTGTCTCATTGAATATATGGCATGGTAGACTTGGTCATGTAAATTATAATTCAATGAACAAATTGGCAAACTATGGCTGCATTCCAAAATTAAATTTGGAATATGAACATAAATGTGAAGTTTGTGTAGAATCAAAATTTGCAAAGAAGCCCTTTAAGAAAAATGTCCACAGAAATTCTAATCCCTTAGAGTTAATTCACTCAGACTTAGTTAATATGAAATCAATCCAAACCAGAGGTGGTAAAAAATGGGTTGTCACTTTCATAGATGACTGTACTAGATACTGTCATATTTACTTGCTTAAAGGAAAAGATGATGCTTTAGAAGCATTTAAATTATATAAATTAGAAGTAGAAAACCAATTGAACACCACAATTAAAACCATTAGATCTGACCGTGGAGGTGAATATGTAATCCCTATAGGAGACTTTTGTGCACAACATGGCATTATTCATGAGGTAACTCCTCCTTATTCACCACAATCTAATGGAGTGGCTGAACGGAAAAACCGAACCCTTAAGGAGATGATGAATGCCATGTTAATCAGTTCAGCACTACCGACGAACTTGTGGGGGAGGCCGTCCTCTCAGCTTGCTATATCCTGAACAGAATGCCTCTTAAAGGATCAGTCAAATCACCGTATGAGTTATGGAAAGGCAAACAACCCTCTTATGGATACCTCAAAGTGTGGGGGTGTTTAGCCAAGGTCTCTATTCCTCCACCTAAGAGGACTAAAATAGGACCTAAAACAGTTAATTGTGTCTTCATAGGATATCCCGAACACACCACTGCTTATAGGTTTATGGTTGTGAGTTCCGAAAACTCAGAAATTGGTGTGAACACCATTATAGAATCTAGGGATGCTACATTTTTTGAAAATGTGTTTCCATTGAAATCTGAATCTCGCATGATATGTGATGATCCCCTAGATATCCCTTCTTCTATCCATATTTTACCAATAGAAGAAGATGAACCTGTTTATGAACCTAGAAGAGGCAAAAGACTTAGAATAAAAAAATCTTTTGGGCCAGACTTCATAACCTGTTTAGTTGAAACTGATCCACAAACATATAAAGAGGCCATGACTTCGTCTGAAGCTCCATGGTGGAAAGAGTCCACTATTAGTGAGATGAATTCTATTGTTCAGAATGAAACCTGGGAGATAGTAGATTTACCTCCAGGGTGCAAACCCATAGGCTGTAAATGGATCTTCAAGAGAAAACGTAAGGTAGATGGAACTGTGGAAAAGTATAAAGCTAGACTAGTAGCTAAGGGCTATAAACAAATAGAAGGTGTAGATTTCTTTGACACTTATTCACCTGTCACTAGAATTACTTCCATTAGGATGCTAATTGCAATCGCTGCAATCCATAACCTAGAAATACACCAAGTGGATGTAAAAACTGCGTTCCTAAATGGTGAATTAGATGAAAAAATTTATATGGACCAACCCGAAGGCTTTGTAGTGAAGGGTTATGAAAACAAAGTGTGTAGACTTAAAAAGTCTTTATATGGCTTGCAACAAGCACCGAAACAATGGCATGAAAAATTTGATCATGTAATATTCTCTAGTGGATTTAAAATAAATGGAGCTGACAAATGTGTGTACAATAAATCTATAAATGATGCATGTGTGATTGTATGCTTGTATGTTGATGATATGCTTATACTAGGTACAACCTTAGAAATCATTAATTCCACTAAGAACATGTTGAGTGAGAACTTTGACATGAAAGACTTAGGTTCGGCTGATGTAATCCTAGGGATGAAAATTATAGATGAGTCTAATGGATTCAGTCTTAGTCAATCTCATTATGTTGAATCAGTTCTTAAGAAACTTAACCAGTTTGATAGTAAACCAGCAAGTACTCCATTTGACCCTTCTTGCAAACTCAAGAAAAACAAAGGCAATGGAGTCTCACAACTTGAATATTCACGTGTCATAGGAAGTCTGATGTATTTAATGAACTGCACAAGACCAGACATTGCCTATG